>BQKN01059899.1:78374-105420 GCA_022839385.1 Asparagus kiusianus
ATATACACACACACAATTTAGTTTTGGTTTCCATGTATATATTTTTATATATACATATATGGTTGGTTTCCACATATATATTTCATATTTATTATTTTGTTTTGGTTTAGCTACATAGATATGAAATAAATTTACATTCATATATATAATTATATGTTTCATACTCTATTTTGTTTAAGAATATATTACATAGAATATGCAATTTTATGAAAATATTATTTTCATGGTTTATGGACTTAACAATCATTCATTAAGTCTACAAAATCATTTTATAAAGTTTCAAAATATGGTTTAGCCAAAATGTCAAAATTCATGTGTTCACATTTTCATGTTTTGGACTATTTTGTAAAATAATGATATTTCTCATTTGGGAGGTCCTTTTTAAAAAATAATTTTTGTAGCATGTGCATTATCATGTCTACAATCATTTCCCAAAGTTTTATATTTTTTGAATTTATTTGATATTATTTAACATGGTTTTTAGTTGAGTTTTTCTGTACACTTCAGGTCTGTGCATGTTTAGTGGACTCATAAGTCGACTCACGAAGTACAGCGGAGTTATGATTTTTTTTATGCTGAGTCGACTCATATAAGCCGACTCATTAGTCGACTCATAAGTCGACCTATCAGAGAGCCGTTGCACAGTAACGGCTAGTTTCGAGATTTGTTTATTTTAATGTTTTTATAGGATTTTGTTGGATTCTTGGGCTGGTTTCTTCAAGCCTATATATACCCCTTTACATTAACTATTTTAAATAACTAAGATAATGTTTTAAGAAAGTTTAACAAGCGTTTAATTTTGTTTAAAGGTGTTTAAAGCCTTGTTTCAAAGTTTCGGTTTTGTGAAGATAATTTCACAAGAGCAAGTGGAGATCATCATTTGGTATTTGAGCAATCACTCTTCTCCCTCTCTCTTGTTATCATCTAGAGAAGTTTTCCTAAACTCATTCTAGCTATTTATTATTTTGTTTATAATCTCCATAAGCTAGATTTATATTGAGTTTAGTTAAATTGTTTTATTGAATCTCTTTGTTCACATACAACCTATTGAGCTTATAGTATTTACATTCATAGTATATTTTGGGTTGTGGGGTTTGTGACTTAGAGTTGTGCCTAATTGAGTTCTCACCTTGTTTAGAGAACAATCATTTGTTGTGCTTAATTTGTGAAGTTCACTTTATATTGAGTTGTGGGGTTTGTGACTTAGAGTTGTGCCTAATTGAGTTCTCAGGAGTGGCGTTGGTGGCCTAGTGAGAGGTGATAATTCCGAGCACTTGAGGGAGTCGATACGTGAGGACCAACACTTGAGGTTGTAGCTTGTGTATGTACATTGTGAGGATTTGTGAGAGTTGTCGGTTAACTTGATAACCGAGTGTGTTGAGTTTTCGGTTAGCTAGAAAACCGAGTGTGTTGAGAAGTTCCGGCTTCCAAACCGGGTTGTGTAGTGGATTCTCCCCGGGAGTGGGGAGCGGAGACATAGGACGGAAGGTCCGAACTCCGTGATCATTTCCTTGTGTTTGAGTTTGGCATTGGCGCATTTATTCTTGCATATTGTTATATCGCCATTGTTGCATGTTAATTTTGTTTACCCTTGTTTATATTATATATCCTTACACATATCTTGTAGCATATCATACTTGCTAGGATATATTCGTTAGTAAGTTTTAATTAGGATTTAAATCGAATTAGATTAGCATAAACCCTATTCACCCTCCCTCTAGGGTTCTTTCATAGCGACCTTAGGGTCTAACACCATGAGCTAATAAAACAGCTAGGTATACAACCTCAGCTAATATCGCCTCGATTGGCTTCGATGGTACTACACACCATTTTAGCTAAATTATAAAGAAGCCATTGAGGAGAGCCACGTCAGAAATAGGAGTTGTGGCCTGGTAGTGAAAACTTTCGAATTTAACACCAGCCTCGAACTTATTCCTCTACGTGCTCGTTCTTGTAAGTAGTGTTGGAAGCCTTAATTCCGGCCTTAATACCTTTAGGAGAAATGGCAGCCAGTCGGGTCATGGCTTCACGTTTCTGGCTTAAGTTTTGTAAAAGGTAATCTGCCTATGCAGTGTGTGATACGGGTGTATCTTCTCTTTAGAACTTAGTGATCCTCATGGGAGCTTGAGGAAGATGATTCTTATGGTAACTTGAGAATAGAGGTGTAAAATAATACAGTGGAACGTAGGTTGAAGCGTGGAACGAGACGGCAAATCAAAGAATCGAAGCATCTAGTTTTCAGCCCATGAGTCAACTCATAACAGTCATGAGTCGACTCATGTCTGTCATAAGTCGACTCATGAAACTCAGTCGTTTTCTCAAAAGTCTCTGACCGGTCGGCTTATCACTGTATGAGTCGACCCATGTGTCATGCGTCGACTCATATATGCACATAAGTCGACTCATCGAAGGATTCCTGGTTCGTTTGGATTTCTATTTGCACGAATTTTTATGGGGTTTTGGCTTGGTTATTTACCACTTTGCCATCCACGTTGTTACACATATATAAGGGATTGTTTAGGGTTTTTAATCAATCATATGTAATCAAAGAGAGATTCTAATCAAGAAAGATTAGGGTTTAGAGAGAATTGAGAGTTTGTTCTCGATTCTAGTGAGATTGTGAGAGAGGGATTGTAATTTTTTCATACTCATAATCTAGAGAGGGTATTTTCCTTCGCCACATACTAAATTATTCTTGTGTTTCTGTCATCCTCTTCTCAATCCACCTTTGATAATTCTGCGATCAAAGGTGCTCGCACGACGACTCGTATTAAGTTGATATCAGAGCGATTAGATCCTATGAAGGGGGCATCCTATGTATGATCCTGATTCGATCGCAATACAAGAAGCTAGGTGAGATCCTTATTTCATTGGAAGGAGTTCAGAAATTAAGGAAGGAGAAGATGACTGAAGGGGATAATTCAGCAAGACTTGATGCAATAGAGAAGCAGATCGTGACGATTGGTTCTACACTCAATCAGCTCATAGGTCTCATCAATGGAAAGAAGAAAAAGGAGGAATCTTTTTCGAAGGGTAAGAAGAAGCTCGAAGATTCCGATGGAGAGGGAGAGAAAATTAGTTCTGATGAGGAGGCCGAGATTGTTAAGACTACTCCACATCAAGGGGGTAAGAATTACTATCAGAATTTGAAAATTGATTTCAAGATAGAGATTCCTGTTTATGATGGGAGTGTTAATATGGAGAAGCTCGATAATTGGATCGAGTGTATGGAGATGTATTTCACTCTCTATGGATATTCATCCAAGGAGAAGATTGTGTTCATGACTCTGAAGCTTTTGGGGCATGCCTTAACCTGGTGGAAATCCTACTGTAAGCAAGAGAAGAAGGTGGTATCGTGGAACAAGTTCAAGGAGCTACTAAGGAAGCAGTTCTATCCAGTAGGGTTCCTTGAGGAGCATTGGTACAAGTAGTACGACTTGCACTAAAGATTCAATCAGACTGTTCAAGAGTACATGATAGAGTTCCAGTAGCAGGCGATGGTTCTAAACGTCACGACGGACGAATACTCCATCTTCATGAAGTACATAGCGGGTCTGAACAAATACATCCAGAAAGAGATGAAGCTATTCATGGTCGAGTCTATTACAAAGGTAAGCGTGAAAGCTATTGCCATCAAGGGCAAGTAAAAGAGGAACAACGAGGCAAAAGGAGATACAAAACAGATGGGAGGTGAGTCTAGTGGTTCCAAACATAAGGAGGAGAAGAAGGAGAGCAGAACTGATTTGTAGTCACTGCGAGAAGACAGGACATATCGCTGATCGATGCTGGGAGAAGTATCCTCATCTGAAGACAAAGGGGTTTAAGAAGAAAGCAGAGAAAAAGGCATACGTGATAGCACATGATCCGAAGGATGTTCCTGGGATGACAGAGTCCAATAGTAGTCTCAATCTTATGGCAGGAAAACAGGCCACGAAAGAGGATGAAGACCCTTGAGAGCAGCTCTTTGTGCTGAAGTTGCAAGTGAAGACCAGTTTGGTTAATGCTATTGTTGATCCATGTAGCAAAAAGAATTTGATATCTGAGTCCTTAGTTCAGAAGCTGAGTCTAAAGATAGTCAAGCATCTAAAACCCTACCCATTGGGCTGGATTCAGAAGGAGACGGGACTAAGTATAGTTGATCAATGCACTATCAGATTTGTGCTCCACGAGTCGTATATTGACGAGGTCATGTGCAACGCCGTTCCATTGGATATTTGTTAGGTTATACTGGGCAATCCGTACTTATGTGATAGATATGTGATCTACAAAAGGCGGGCTCAGAAGTACATATTTACCAAGGATGGTGAAAAGTTCATATTTCGTTCGGCGTCTCTTCCGAGGGAGGTAAACTTAGTGACAGTGACGCGAGCGAAGAGGCTAGTGAATGCAAGCAAGAAGTTCGTCTCGCTGTACATTAGACTTCATGACGAGCCATCGAAAAGGAGTTACATGTTGGAGCGGAAGACGATACGATGAGGTGAGGAACGAAGGAGTCGTTTCTAGTTATACATCGATATCAGGTTCCTAGCAAGGCCAGGTGGTACAGAAAGGAATGAGGAGCTCATGAGTTTCCTTAGTTAAAGTTCTAACTTGAATGGGACTTCAAGTTCCTAAAGGGAGGACCCATGATACGAGTGTATCTTCTCTTTGGGACTTAGCGATCCTCATGGGAGCTTGAGAATAGATGATTCTCATGATAACTTGAGAATAGATGTTTAAAACAACACAGTGGAACACAGCTTGAAGCGTGGAACGGGATGGTGGATTGAAGAATCGAAGCATCCAGTTTTTAGCCCGTTTGTCGACTCATAACACTCATGAGTCGACTCATCAGGTTGAGTCGACTCATGCCTATCATAAATCGACTCATGAAACTCAGCCATTTTGTCAAAAGCCTCTGACCAGTTGACTCATCACTGTATGAGTTGACCCATGTGTCATGAGTCGACTCATATATGCACATGAGTCAACTCATCGAATGATTCCTGGTTCGTTTGGGTTTCTGTTTGCACAAATTCCTGTGGGATTTTGGCTTGGTTATTTACCACTTTGCCATCCACGTTGTTACACATATATAAGGGATTGTTTAGGGTTTCTAATCAATCAGATGTAATCAAAGAGAGATTAGAGTTTAGAGAGAATTGAGAGTTTGTTCTCGATTCTAGTGAGATTGTGAGAGAGGGATTATAATCTTTTCATACTCATAATCTAGAGAGGGTATTTTCCTTCGTCACATACTGAATTATTCTTGTGTTTTTGTCATCCTCTTCTCAACCCACCCTTGATAATTCTGCGATCAAAGGTGCTCGAACGGTGACTCGTATCAGTGTGCATAATGTCGCCCCCACGCATCCCGACAACCTGAGCGCATATGTAGAAGTGGCACATCAGCTCCCAGAAAGTGGCATATATTTTTGGATATGTCACCCTTAAAATGGAGAGTTCTTCAGTGGTAGGAATGAACTCTTCATAGGGAATTTGACCAAATGGCTACCCTGAAATTGTTTGCATCTCATGGAGAGTGAAGCCTAACTCCCCGACAGGTGTAAAGAATGTGTAGCTGTCGTAGTTATACCTCTCTAACATAGTGAAAAAGTTAGGGTAACTCAGAACAACCCCTCGCCTTATGGCCAACACTGGGACCGTCAGACCCGATTGAGCGAGCGGTTCCTTAAGGTCCTCAAGGACAAAATCCACCATTAGGGTCCACCAACCCCTTTCTCTAAAACAAACCCATTCTGGGGATCTGAACATCTGTGCAGGGAACTCGCCCCGGGCAGCAATAAAACGACGAATGAAAATATTCACTGGAACAAGTATATCTAGAGCGAGATCCTTCTTATCAAATCGGCCGGGCTTCAAAACCTTGAGCTGTCCTCCAATTTGTGTGTGAGCTCGTCGGCCAAACCTAAGTGACACATTTTCCTTTTCCTTAACTAGATCAAAAGCCAAACCTCGACGGTAGCTAATATTCAAAAAATAAGAGAGTGGATACATTCTCTTCATGTTAGGGAGAAAGAGGAAGCGGTTGTTGACTCTTCGTAGCAGCTTTGAGTCTTTTGCATGTACCAGACTATCATCGGCTGCTATATGATCTCCAAATATGAATGTCGGTTTGGGGAACTGGTCATGGCCGGCAGGAGTCTCCATATCTAAGTCAGTGATCAGAGCTCTGAGAGTAGAACATTGGGGAAATCTGAGCATGTGCGTCCTCTCTAGGTTAGGGAAAGTGCATAGCATAATCCACTTACAGAAACCAAAAGCTTCACCCTTGTCGGGACCACCAATATATCCAAAATGATGTTCTTGAGAAAGTGACACATTAAAAAAGAACACTGCAAAATCGGAAGCAAAGATTAGAAGCTAAAGCAAGTTGCTGACATAAATCTAAAAGAATAGACTAAAAGCACAGAGGTCAAGTCTCATGTGTTAAGTCTTAAACACAAGGGTCAACCTTATGTTGTAAATCTTAAACACAGAAGTCACGGATATGCGTTATAAAATTTAAACGCAGAGGCCGAGACCCACGTTTAGAGTTCAAATGTAGGAGTCAACACCGCATTTCATAATAAACACAGAGTCCCAACTCTGCGTTTTCATCAAACAGAAATGAGTCATCTTCCTCATTGTCAAGAACCCATCTAGGGTTTTTAGAAAACTTGTCAAAACAAGTTATTATGGCCACCACCTACCATGGCAGGAAGGCCCACACAATGACGACGATAATGATGATGTCCCCGTAGAAACGAGAACACTGTCGGTGTCCCTAGCCGACGGCATTTCTGAAGTCGCTCCAGTGACCTTCTTGGAGCCAGAGCCCATCCTTCGCGGAGCCATAGATGTAGTCAATCGGAGAAGACGAAGTTCACCAGAGATTTGGTCAAAATTAAATGAGGGCTCTCGTTCTTGGAATCAAGCCAAAGTGGAAAGAGTCAAATGACTCTAGATTTGACCACACAGGTCTATTTATAACAGCCGTCAAGCTGTTAAAGCAGTACAGGATTCTAGGAGAGAATCCCAACTATTTTTGAAATGCAATCTTCAGCATTGATGGATAAAGTAAGTTAAGACTTTAACCTTAACGTAGAGCTAACCTCTGCATTCAGTTCCCCAAATATTAGGCCCAGACCTGCGTTATGTGAGTTCCTAACTTTACGTTTCAAACCTCAAACGCAAAGGTCACATTTGCGTTGCAATTATTCTGAATGAAGGGTCCACCCCTTGTGTTTTCAAACATGACCCTTATGCCTTAAGTTCATGAATTCTTTTAACAGACTGTTGATCAAAACCTCTGTATCTCTTCAGCAGGATCTAAGGTATTTCAGCTAATAAAATTCTCATCAGATTAACACTACACTTCTGACGATCATCATCCTCACAGAGTTTGAATTTAGCTTGCATCACTTCCAATGTAATGATAATTCCTCTGTCAAAATCAACTTATTGATTCTCATCAATAGAACGATAAGTCCCCAAAATTGATCAAAATCCTGATCAATTTACTAACTGTCCTCAGCAGAGTAATGAATGATTAACTTATCAACCCTCTTCAGCAGAATGATAAGATCCCAAATCTTGTTCAAATCACAAGTACCACGAGTCATCGTTCTGATGACAAATCACTTAGCAATATTCCCCAACGAGACGCTAAGTCGCATGAACAAATGCCTGTCATGTTAATATCATATCTCTGACAAAAGTAACTTATCGACTCCCTTCAATAGAGTGATAGATCCTCAAAGTTGCTCCGATCATAATAAATTCTTATCACGTTAATATCACACCTCTTAAAAAATCAACTTATCGACTCTCTTCAATAGAGTGATAGGTCCTCAAAGTTACTCCGATCGTAATAAATTCTTATCACGTTAATATCACACCTCTGACAAAATCAACTTATCGACTCTTTTCAATAGAGCGATAGGTCCTCAAAATTACTCCAATCGTAACAAATTCTTATCCTATTAATATCACACCTCTGACAAAATCAACTTATCGACTCTCTTCAATAGAGCGATAAGTCCTCAAAGTTGCTCCAATCGTAATAAATTCATGTCATGTTAATATCACATCTCTTTCAAAATCAACTTATCGACTCTCTCCAATAGAGCGATAGGCTCTCAAAGTTACTCCGATCATAACGTTTCTCTCGCCACGTTAGTACTTTACCTCTGACAATCTAATTCACTTATCAATCCCTTTCAATAGAATGATAAGTCTACAAATAGCTGTTACGTTAAACATCATACCTTAACAGTCCAACCCCCCCCCCTCCTTAAACCTTTTTGTTTCTTTACATAAGAATAACAAGTATTCTCATAAAATCCCTAGAAGATTAAAGATTTCCTGGGATTATCTTGGTGATAATGAAGAAAATTTCTAAACTTCAGTCCATGTAAAAACTCATGCCAAGTTAATACTACAGCTCTGGCACTTATAGATTTCTTACAGTATTTAAAGCAACAACATAACATAGGAAGAATTCTACTGGTCAGTCCTATCCTAGGGGAATGACATGTACTTATCCCCAGCAGGTAGAAATTTTCTGGAATTATCTTAAATGATAATGAAGAGAATTTTCTAAATCTGGCATTCCTCATATAACTTCATTGTTGCAAGTCAAAATACGGCACGTGCAGGAAATAATGAAAAGCCAACATCATTTTCTTTTTTATTTTATTCAAAAACATTAAGAAGTGACACAAAGTCTTGTTCTTATCAAATAAAAAGAGCAATACATAATTAAGCCTCTAGGCCCGTAAAATTAAAAGATGCGAGCCAGGGCTTTCTAACAGAAAGCTTCTCCTCATGAGCGGCTTGTACCGTTATTTTGGCTTTCTTCTTAAGTTCATGCTCGTCTGTCATCGTTGTGGCAGCTTCCTTTTGGGCAAGTTCAAGAGCCCGGATCGATGAGTGATAGGTGGCGTAAGTCTTTACACTTTCAACTGTGAGCCTTTTCAGGATCTCTTCTTCTTGACCAAGCTCAGCCTTGTGTCGAGCCAACTCCACCTCTAATCGATCGATCTCCGCTCGAGACGTCTATATAGTAGTGTGAGAAGCAGCCATAGTCTGTTGCTTCTGAACACATTGCCCCTGTAAAAATGCAATATCAAGCTCCCTTTTAGCTATATTTTTTTGAAGAACTTCATACTTATGAGCTGCCTCAGCCTTGAAATCAGCAAAGGTTGATATAATCTGAGTAGTAAGATCGGCACAGCACAGCTCCTCTAAAGCTTTCAAATACTTTTCCAATCGAGAGACATTGTCTGAGCAGTGCTGAAACCATTGAGTGTTGTCTACATATTGGATGTTGCTCAGATAGTTCAAAAATATTAGCCTAAAAGAATCAAATGAATCTTGTCTAGCACTGACTTCCTCAATTGTCATCTTCATCATATCCTCCAATTGCCTCATAAGAATTTTAAACATGGAAGGAATGACCACCAGACTTGGAGAAGCAACAGAGGATCACTAGGGCTCCTGAAGTTGTAGATCTCGGTGTGAAAATGGTTGGTGATGATGGTGAAGAAGCCGGAGAAGCCATTGTAATATCCAATTGTGAAGGACTTGAAGGGAGAACCATGAGTGCCCCTGCCTGGGCTGAGCTTAGTGTACTCTCAGTCTCAGCAGGTTTGAGAGAAATCGTTAACGGAGGGGATTTCTCTTGCAAAGGAGTTGCTTCTATCTATGTTTGCTCTGGGAGAGAAGTAGCTATTGCCTGTTGGTCGGGAGGCAAAGTCGTATCAGCGACCTCATGAGTTGGAGATCCTACACAAAAAAGCAGTTAGTAAAGGAAAATACCAGAAGGATCAGGTTGGGTGAACCAGCACGAAAAAACGGTCGGAACACGGAAGGAAAGTGCAAGGGAATACTAAATAAATTAGGCTTACCAGTGATAGAAAAAGAAATATGAGTAGACGCCTTATCTGATGCGATCTTGGAAGCATCATCAAAAGTAGTGATGTCATCTATAGAGTCACACTCTTCATCCTCCTCATCACCCCCTCTATCGTTATCAACCTTAGTGCCTTCATTATCTCCATCACCATCAGCCGCATCACCGGTCGAGGAGGCATCATAATCTACTTCCTCCTCATCATCACGCACAGCTGAAGACTCAAGTGGACTCGTGACGACAACCGATTTAGTCATGAGTCCCGTTGCCGTGCTAAGCCTTGAATCGCCAGCCTGTAGCATTAGTGCTAAAGGAGAAGGAGATTGATTCCCTTCGAGGCCCCTTGGGTCTAATACAGGAGCCTTGTGGGAGCCCGCTGCCGGAGAAGATTCTGCGTCTATAATCATTAATTCATCCTCCTCTCCTTCAGAAGGATGGTAAGAGGAAGCTTCACTCGATAGGGCTGGACCACTTGTACGAAGCCTAGTTCTGTGTGGAAGGCCCACGACGGAAGACTCTTGTTGTTCTTCTTTTTCTACAGACTTAAAAGCGTCTGCGATTAACTTCGATTTTTGTTGGCCTTTAAGGGGAGAAAACTCAACCATCAACTTTCGGCGAATTCGTTTATCGTACTGGTCAGCTTCATCTGCTGTAAGAGCCCTTTTACCAGCAGCTCTCACTACAGGGATATCAGCTAGCGGGCGATCCCCTACATGGGCGACTTCAGCCATTTCATCTCCCCCTTCTTTAGCAGGGGCGCTCTCAAAGGACAGATACTCGTCAATTCCTCTCAGATGAGAAATCTTGGATCCCTTCCGAGAAGCATATATACGCCTGATTTCCTTCAAACATGATGTATTCAGATTGTAGCCAGAAATCTAAGAAGCGATAGAATACCAATTACAAAAACTCATAGAAGTGTAAGAGTTAGGTGTCTTATGGGGGAACTTAAAAACGGCCTTGGTGCAACTAGCCACAGAATAATACCAGGCTCTTGCCCCTTCATATAGATTGCCCAGAATCGCAAGTTGAGGTCGAGCATTCCCGACGTATAGCTAGTCATATCCAAATTGACGAGCAAAAATCAAGTAACCTGGCCTGATGTAGAGCAGCCAACGAAAAACACCCCCATTCAGCTGAGTGAATCCGTTAGAACCTTCCACATCTTGGAACGTCGCTCCGTATACCCCACCTTCAAAATTAGGGAAGCAACGGAAGATGTGATAGTTAGTATCCCTTAACAAAATCTGACGGATCCTAACAATATAAGTTCCCTCCTACTTCGCTGACTTCAATCGTTACACGAGGGGAGTGAATGAATCGCCTTGGGGAGAGGCTGCACTCATTAGTGAGAGACAGTGAGACACGTACCAAGCCATCAAATAAGTATAAGGCAGTGGTACTCAGGGATTTGGAGTTTTAAAAGTCTTGCCTTCACCAGACTCCACCTTCGTAACATGAACAAAATCTAGGGCTAGCTCCCGTAACCCGTTCTGTAGATAGCACACCATGGTGGAAAGAAGGTTCAGTGGACTCCCATGCGCTAAAAGAACGGCTGGGTAAATCACCTCAGCAACAAGAGCATCAATCGGCCTGGTGGGGACGACGCATCGCTTTAGCCACAACATCAGAAATCCTGCCAACAGTGCCATATCTAAGATATGGATCTGAGCTTAATAGTGGAAACTTTCAAACTCTGTGTAAGTAGGAAAAATGTCCTCTTTGGCTTCATTTGTATAATGAGAGGTAGCAACATCGATTCGGGTCTGAATCTCCTCCAAAGTACTCGCAGGTAATCTGGTCACTGAAGCTCCCTTATTGGTTAGATTCTAGAACAAGTACTATGCCCAAGATACTTGTTTTACACCACTTCCTTGATCCCCCGTCCATTTTATACAAATATGGAAGTGACACATAACTTCCCAGAGAGTGGAGTAAACTTCGGGGCTGGTTTTTCTTAAAATTTTAAGTTCCGTTGATCCCATAACAAATTCTTCATATGGTAAATCCCCGAAAGGTAGACCTGAGATATTATGCATCTCGTGAAGAGCAAAACCCAATTCCCCTACTAGAGTAAAAAAGGTGCAAGTCTCAGGTTTGTATCGCTCCAAGATAGAGAAAAAGTGATAGTGGCTCTGGATGATCCCGTATTTAGTAGCCCTCATAGGAATCTTCAGGCCAGTTTGGGTAAGGGAAGTCTCCAACTCTTTCAAAACAAAATTGGTCATTCGGGTCCACCACCCTGTCACCAAAGAATGAACCCAGCCAGGAGATATGAATACTTGTGCGGGAAATTCTCCTTTCTTCGCCATAAATCTCTTAACAAAAGTATTCGTCGGACTGGTCACTTCACCAACTGGGTATTCTTTGGTGAACAAGTCTGATCGTAAGGCTATCACTTGTCTATTATAACCCACTGTGCGAACCCCCTGGAAAGTTAAGGTTCCAAGGGTAACTCCTTCTTTTTCCTTGACAAGGTCCCAATCCATACGCGTTGAAATGGAAGCACACTGGAAATATAATATTGGGTACATCCTCTCCATATTGGGCAAGAAGAGGTGACGGTCCCCAACTTTCATCAGCCACTTGTAATCCCCATCATAAGCAACACATGTTTCAAAGTCAATGAAGTCCCCGAAGAAGAATGCTGGTTTGACGAACGGTTTACGACTTAGACTTTCAAATTTGGCATCAGTGATAAATATCCAAAGAATTTCAAAAAAAGTCTGAATGATCGCTTCAACATGGTCTTTGTCAGTGATACGGAAAACAAGAAGCTCTTGGCGTAGATTGAATGTCATATTTTGATCTACGCCACTTTCATGACCAAAATGATGGTGGAAAGGGAGAGGCTCATTGGTGTGACACACTGCAAACGAAGAAAATAATCAGTCAGTGCAAAGGTGTAGGTGTAAATTTCTGATTTTCCCAAAAATAGGGGATTTTGTTTGTATTGATAAGAATGGCTTATTACAAACTAATCAATCGGAATTACAACAGAAGCGGAGGGAATGCCCTCCTTGTTTAACGTGGAGACTTTAGGTAGCTACAGGATGCTTCGCTCGGTGCTCGTGCCGAGTCTGCTTCCCTTGGATGGTTTGACCGAGGTTGCTGGAGAGCTTTGGTACTCAGTAGAAACTCGGGTCGATGGAGTTCGAATCTTCTAGTTCGTCGGCGATCGGGGCTCCGAACTAGGAGATGGTGCTGCAGTGCAAGAATTATGCAGAGAGCTTATCGTCGATCATCCTTTTTCCCAGGTTTTCGACCTCTCCTTTCCTTTTCTCCTTTCGACCTCCCCTTTTGGATTGCTGGAAGAGGCTCTTAAATGTAAGGGAGACAGCTTGGCTGCTCCTTGAATTATGCGATGTGACCATACATTATTCAGAGATATCCTATTGTTCACCTGTACCATGAGCGGTCATTCGAGGAGCCGTGTTTTACATCACGTCACATAGGAGTGGGAAAGCCCCTCCTCGTATGTGTGACAGCGGCTGCCAGATACTCAAGTGGATTCGGACAGCTTGCCGAATGCCGGCGACCCTCACCCCTCGCTTGGGCAAGTGAGGTAAGCTGCATTTTTTACGGTGCAGGCTGCTTTGGCGCCTATCTGCTCACTTGTACTATGGGCGGCCATCTGACAAGCCTGGAGCACTGTGCCCCCTCCCTATGCCTCAATAGGAGGGGAGAATAGATACCCAGTACTCGAGTGGGTTTGGACAGGTTACCGCATGCCGGCAGATTCAGCTCTTGATTCCGACGGGTGAGGTGAACCGCATTTATGAGCGTGCAGGCTGCTCTGGCGCCTATCCGCTCACTCGTATCGTGGGCGGCTATCTGATGGGCCTGGAGCACTGTGCTCCCTCCCCTCACATCATGGGAAGTAGGGAAGGCTTGTCTCCGAGAACCCGACTCTCGACTCGCGTGGGCGAATTCGGACCCATGCAGGCGGATTCGGATAACTTTGGCTTATAAGGGCGAATTCACCTTATCGGCGAATCTACGAGACTTGGTGCATGAGGGCAAATATGGGGTTCGTGTGTTAGCGAACCCATCCTGTGGCCGCGGTCCGTCCTTCACCCAAGTGGGTGGTTCCGATTCGTGGGCGGATTCATGTACCAATTTGCGGCGGTAATTTTTACCGTCTACAAGACCCCCTTCAAAGTTTTTAGACCTAAACCGGCTTACGTGTGGTCTGGAATACTTTGAACAAGGATGTTCTGGGTTGACCAAGTGCATTTGGTTTCTTTTAGGATTTTTAGCAAACCCTCAGCTATCAACGGGTTTGATCTGTCTTTACCGATTACCGTTTGAATCAGGCTAGCCATACTATTCCCCTCAGTATGATGAGTTGTTGAGTAGTTTCTCTTAGGCTTAATGCTAAGATTTTTACTCTGACCCTTAGCCACCTGGGGCGTGGGTTTAAACGAGGCCACCTCGTTGGTTTCAAAGCTTTGGACAAGTCATCTATTTCCGAAGGCGGATGAGCCATTCAGGCGAAGTTAGGCTTCGAAGGCGAAACTTTACTTGACTGCTGGTGGGTCTTAGTGCTTTTCCAGTTAAGGCGGCATGGTTCCGTCATGTCGCTTTCATTGTGATTCGACAATTTAACGTCAGCTTCGTGTGCTTCGTTCGAATCGTGGCCGTGGTTTTCGAACTTAACCGCCGGATATAACCGTCGATTTCGGTTCGAGTCTCGGGTTACGACCGGCCTGTTTCCCTTTTTCCATAGTTCCTTCGACCTACTGGGGGCGATCTGGGCCGTCGATTTCGATCGTGGCCACGTCTCTCGTCCGTAAGGGTTTCGCCTTTCGAGGGCGATCGTGGCCACGTAAGCAACTTTGCCTTTAAATAAGCTATTTTCTTCCTTTGAGAGCTACCGTGCTCAGGAATCTTGAAAATTTTCTAAAGAGAGAGAGTTCCCGCTTTATCCTTCAATGGCGTCGAAATCTAAGAAGTGTGTTGCGAGGGGGAAAGGCCCTGGATGCTATTCCGATCGTCTCTCCGCCGGTGTACCCGCCAGCGTGCCGGAGCCGCGCTTGGGTAAGTTAAGGGGTTCGTTTGACGACCTCGTGCGGGTTAGAGACGTCAGGTTGGGAGGATGAGCGTCGCTTGTCCTCCTTGAACTCTGTCGTCCTTTGGTAGCTCCCCCGATTTGGGGTAAAGTCGGCTCTTTTTAGGCGGATTTTTCATTTATTCCTAGAGGACGATCTCTATCTTCACGAGTGAACTTAACCTTTATTGGGTGAAGGCGAACTCGTTTTTGATAGGCGAGTTCAACCTTTTTCTCTGGTAAAGGGGAGTATTGTTTATACAGGCAGACCTCGTTCTGACTAAGTGGATTTCCCCTTTCGATAGGCGAATTCGCCCGTCTTTGCTTGATAGGCGAATTTACCCTTAGGGTGGATCCTGTCTTGATTCTTTGGTTCCTTCTTGCAGCGACCTTTTCCGACAAAGCTCTTCCGAAGGGCGTGGCCATCGGTCTTGCCGGAGGCACAGGCTACACGGCGCCTTCCCGACTCCCTTCCTTGGATCCTGTGCATGTGTTCTCTACTGATAAACCCGACGGCCTGATAAGGAGAGTCACTAATGGGCACCATCTGACGTTGCGTGAGCTGACCACCGACGCGGTGTTGACAAACGAGGCCAGGACGGAGCTACAAAAGCCCCAATTCTTGTTCGGTGATGCTGCGACTGATCCTTCCGCTCTGCTGATTAAGAAGAGTAGGTGGTTCCGCGTGGTGGATGGGATCCACTATTATCTTCCCAGCATGCCGAGAGGGTTTTCTATCGTCGATTTGCGATCTTTCGCGGTCCCCAGAGTGATGAACTGGGATTTGACCCCTACTCATGATGGGGTCACTTGTGGTGTCTTCACAGGCTCGACGGCTGGGTACGGGGTGGAGAGTTCCTACAAACGGGTGACCGGTTTGCATCCTAGCCTACCGTTCAATGAGGCACCTGCCGAAGAAACGACAGCGGTCGCGGAGACCTTTCGTCATCGTTTTTTTCAAGCTGGCGGGAGCTTTCCCCTAAAGGACTTCAGGGCCCCTGGGTGGCTCTATTCTGCGCCTGGGAGCAAGACCTAGTGGTCCAAGATTACCGATTACATTTTGGCCGAGAATTCCGACCTCGAGAATTCGGAGTTGTATGCGGCCATTCAGGCCACTCAACATGGTCTGAAGATTAGTGCTCTTCAGTTCCACAGCATCTTGGAGCTGTATTGTGCGGACAGTGGCACGTTTTTTACCCCCAACGGTGAGCTCGGCATAGCCCTTCACGAGATGTACGACGTGTCAGGACTGCCTTTAGGAGACTTCCCGTATGAGGAGTACGTTCCTGGTCAAGATGAGATTGACCAACTTTCAGACCGCTCCCCTTTGGTGGTCGAGACCCTGTGGGAATTGCTCTGTCACTATCATATATGCCTCAATACCTTAGGGGCGGTCGACCACAAAGGCAAGAAGAAAAGGGCCCCGGGGATCAGCCACAAGAACTGGGCTGATTATTTATTCCCTGAGAATGATGTCAAAGGAAGGCCTGCTCTGCCGCTGAGCGAATGTGACCAGGCTGAAGTGGAAAGGAGGATGGCCGAAGGGGAAGCTACTATAGCTCTTGAGCATGATGAGGGCGGGTTCAAATCCGGAACGGTCTTCCATTCGTTTCATCACCAGGCCCAGTCCCTTATTTCCGGAAAGGCTCTGTTCACGGGGTACCTCATGTTGTGGCTAAAGAGGTGTGTGATCCCCACTCATTCTTTTGAGGCGTTTCCCGTGGAGGTCGTGTATCCTACGGTTTGCTTAGCCCATGGGAAGTCCTACTCCTTGGAGTCGGCGATGGTAGCGTGTATCCATCGGGGACTCCGCACCCTGACGGCCTAATTCTACCACCTATCGACTATCAATGAGGGGGGAAGGAGAGGTTATTAGGACCCCCAACCCTAGGGTGGGGCTGCCGTACACTTATTTGATGGCGTGGTTCGTATACCACTACGAGTGCTTGATGAGTGCCCCAGCGACTCTTCAAGGAGATAAGTTCATCCCATTCGTTCAGCTCTTGGAGAGGTGCTCTTGGAAATGTAAGGATATCCCCGATGCACGGAAGACGCTCTCCTATTTCGGGCATTATAACTTTCGTCGTTTCTTCCCTTACTTTAGTGGGGGAGGATATGGGGAATCTCTTAGGGATGTGCCGAAGGCGGACCATCACACAGTTCTCCCCTGTGGCGTTTTTCGATGGTTGGTGAACATTCGGCCGGGGTATCATTCTACGAACGGGCTCTACATGCTATCTCGAGTCGTATATCCCTTGCAGGTTTGCACGCCAGTTTGGGTACGACCAATTATACGTGGGCAATGCTAATCCCCGCCTACACTTCGAAGGGGGGCTGGTACACGGAGCTCGAGGATGGTTCTGGACTCATGCCGACAGTACCCATGCTCGTTTTGAACTACCTGCGAAGGATCGTGACTTGCACCATACGCTCCTGTATTATCGGTGGTACCGGGGTGCCAGCGCTAATCCCGATGACTTCTGGTTCCAGAGCTCGTGTCTGGCAGAGCACGAGCGTCGCCCGATGGGAGCTTCTCGTCCTTCAAGGCGGAGGGGGCGTCAGACCGCCAAAGAGTGGTTCTCGGAGGATCCTGCCAAAGACCCCAAGGGTTCCGATGTGGGCATGGATGAGTCTGAGGTGCCCGAGATGCGAGCTCCTTCTCCTAGTCTTCCGTTGGATCCCCTTAGTGAACGGAGGGAGCCTGTCGAGTTAACATGGGCGAGTAAGTGTCTGGAGCAAGCCCGGAGCATGATTGCTAGGCGGATGGGGATGCCCCTCCTATCTCCGAGCAGTTCGCTGCTCTCTAAGCGGCAGCGGGAGGCGGCGGCCGAAGGCTCCGGAGCAGAAGCGGCCAAGAAGGCCCGTTGTGAGGGGATGGTCGAGATTACTCCTCCTATCGTGTCGGAGGCAGTTCCGACGATCCCGAAGGACACCTCTCTGCAGCCTGGTGTGAGGCCACAGGCGGGGGCTTCGACGACTCCTACATCCGCACCAAGAGGTAACTTTTTAGTGTGGTACTCTCGTGTACGAAGTCGGATCCTCTGATGCTTATATCGAATCCATGTAGGTGCAGTTGAGAGAGTGATCTCTATTCCTTCTGATGAAGAGGGGGGAGTGGAGACAAAGGAGGACTCAGGGGTTCAGGTAAGCGTAGGCCTTAGCGTTGTTGATCCTTCTGTGCCAGGGGGTGTTTGTTAATGTTCCCCTTACACTTGCAGCCGACCCCTCTCATGAAGCTGCTGGCAAGGAAGATCCCCCTCTTGGACGGGTCATTCGGGTGAATCAGAGGCGGATGATGACGTCTCGATCCATGAGGCGCTATCGAGCGAGGAGGAAGTGTCGACTCATGCAGACGTGTTAGGCCAACAAGGGGAAACCTCTACCCTTGAGGAAGCACCGATTGGGGGTGAACCCTTAGCGCAAGAGTCTCCGATTCAAAGGGGGACTCCAACTCGGTTGGTGGCCACTTCCTCGTCTGTGGTGGCTATCGATGTCGCGGCCGCTACCCTGATGGCGTCGGCAGTCATACCGGCTTTAACGGCGCCAATCGCTGCTTCTGCGATTATGACCACCAGTACTTTAGTCGTAACTTCATCCTCGGCAGAGAAGGCTGCCCTCTCTCCATTGGAACGTTCGCGGAAAAGGAAGGTGGTACGAACCCTGCTTAATTTCCAAGACACTTTAGCTGACTGCGTCAATCTGGCCTTGGAGGAGAGTTATCCTTTCGAGGAGTTCAAGGAGGACCTCGAACACGATGTGTTCTTCTTAATCAAGAGGCTTAGCACCACCGCGGCGAAGCCGTACTTTCAACGTTTGAAAGAAGTGGAGGAGGCTGTTCAGCAGTTGCTCTCTCTTCGCGCGAAGAGTTCCACAATTGTCGATCTCGCATCCGACGAAGTTCGAGCAGCAGTGGAGGACCGCGATCACCGTCTGAATGAGACCATGTCAATGGAGACAAGGTTGTCAGCAGAGTTAGAGCAGGCCAAGGCTGAGGATGCACGAGTGGCCCATGAGCAACAGACAGCCGATAACCACCTTTCTCGCCTATCCTCCGAGATAAAGAAACTGAAGCAAGTTATAACTAATGCGCAGGCCTCCTTGGCCATTCAAGAGAAGGCTCGTGAGCAGGTGGCAAAGGAGTTGAAGGATATTGAGTCTCGTCGGTAATTGGTTGCCGATTCCGTTGAGGAGAAGGACCGAGCCCTAAAGGAGGCCAAAGATACCATCCAAGACTAGGAAGATCTTCGTCGGGAGATCCAGAGGAAGTTTGAGTTTCACTACGCTGGGGAGATTCGTGAGGCGGAACTGCGATTGAGAGCTTTGTAACTTGCCTTTGATTCCCCGTTTGTAATAGGATTTCCTTATTATGAATGAAATTATCCTTTTGTTTCTGGCCATTATTACTTGTGCGTGTACTCCATTTTTTTTAAACATGCACTAGTCGGCGTTTGGCCGTAAGAAACTCTTGTCGGTGGATTTTAGTTATAAGCTCGCCTCGCCTACAGGCGGATTTTATCCGCGAGCGAATTCGTGGGAGTTATAATAACGAATTCGGCTGCGGGCGGGCTCCGCTTTTAGCGGGTCACGTGTTATCCCACATGCATGTCAGTTACGGAGACGTGGGCACGTTGCTTCGCATTAAATACGACGCAGTGGGTCTCTTCGTCCTCCGCGCCCGATTCGAGCCGTTGGCTGGGGATCGTGCCCAGGAACCATCGAATCCTGGCCGTTCACACGGGATCCGAGTTGTTCAACCTTACCCTCGACTGTTTGGGCTTGATAGGTCTAATCGAGCCGTGGATAACCGCTTATCAGAGTATTTAGTACTCTCTCCTTTTGTTAAAAGAGACCGCAGTCTCCTTGTTGCTTTCTTCCAAGTTTTCTTTTCGTTGCGTTCTCGGGATGGCACCGAATGTGAAGAGGGTTACTTCGAAAAAGATGAAGGAGGCATCTTCTTCGGGTGCTGCTGAAGCCGTCGCCGCTGAAGGTATGTCTTTACCTTAACCTCTATTCAGGCGTGGGTGGGGTAGGTATTTCTCGTCTGATCCCTTTCTATGTTATCGTTGCGTTTCACAGCCCACGAAGAGGCGGCACCCTCCGAAGAACACACGGCTGACCCTATTTTGATTTCCGACGATGAATCCGAGGGTACCACGACTTCCCCTACCTCAAGCCCCGCCGCTCAAACTGGAGCCGAACCTTGTCTCGAGGTTCCGCCCATCGCAGCACTTGCTTCGGGTCAAGAGCCTGTTTCTTCGGGTTCATTGTCCTTGCAAGCTCGCATCGAAGAATTCGAGAATGCTGTGAAGCAGGTGATTTCCCTTGTCATCCTTGGCATGGGAAGTTATGACGGCTTCAGGCAGTCTCTTCTGGACCGCATGGCTAACTTTAGGCGACTGGGCGAGAACCGGCTCGCCACGCGTTGCATGCAGAAGCTCCGCCTTTTGGAATCACGCCTGATGAGACTAGAAATCTTAACGCGGGAAGGTCCAGAAGTCGATGTGGAGTCCTTCCTATCCCAAATTCGACGTCGTAAGGCCTGGGAGTAGGAGGTCCGCTCTAGAGAGATAGCGGATCTGGAATCCACCGTCGCCTTCTGGGTGAGTCAGTAGCATCCACTGGAAAGCGCGTAAGAAAACTCACTTCTACCATATTCCGTTTAAAAGCCGAGCTAGAGCAGGCAGAGGTGGCTCTGAAGGAATTCCAGTCCGAGAGCGTTAAGGCTGGCAAGACCACCGAAGCGGAGGCTCGGAGCCTTGAAGCTTTGCTCCAGGAAGATGCCGCCGCCAGATCAAGTTTTGAAGACCGGGCTCGGAAGGAGGCTGAAGACAAGGCTAGGGAGAACCATGCAAGAAAAGTAGCCGAAGTTAAGGCAGAGCTCGCATCCTTTAGTCTGTTGGACTAGGTCTTCTTGCCTGAAACTGTGTTAAGACATTTTGTTTTATTTGCTTTTGACATTGTGTTATGACTCGTTTGATTGTGGAGTCATAACTTTGTTCAAATGTACTGTCTTAAAAACTGGGTGCATGTTTTGCTTCTTGAACGTAATATTATGACCCTCTTAGTTGCAAAGTCATAACTTTGTCCAAACGTACCGTCTAGAAGCATCTAATGAAGTTCTTGTTTTTTTGTTACACTTCCTTTTAACATGTCACCATTCAGTGTTTCTCTGGCATGGCCAACGGTGATTTCAGGCGAAACTCCTTGAGTGGTGACGAGTTTGCGTCGAAGGTTCAACTCGAGTACGGGCGGGTTCATGCTGCAAGCAGGCTCGAGTGACGACGAGTTTGCGTGGAAGGCTACACTAAACCGCTGGTGAGCTCGTTTAGTCAAACTCGAATGTAGGTGAACTCATGCTGCAGGCGAAGACTCGAATGATTGTGAATTAACACTGCAATTCACCCTCCAAAATGCTGGTGAGTTCCCACTGTAAGTGAAACTCGCTTGATGGCGAGTTTGCTTGAAGGTTGAATTCGACTGTTGGTGAATTCACACTGTAAGCGAAACTCGTGTGACGGCGATTTCGCGTTGAAGACCAAACCTGACCGCTGGCGAGTTTGGGCTGCTAGAGAGATTCGTGAGATGGGAATTTGTGTTAACAGTTAAACTCGACCGATGGTGAGTTCGTACTGCAATCAAAACTCAAGCGACGGCGAATCTGTCCCCTAGTCGAAGATTCGGAATGCGGGCGAAACTCGTGCCGCGCGTCTGCTTGCGGGCCTAAATGCTTGTCAGCTAAGGCTTTGTTAATGCTCATTAATGGTGAAGCGACAGGACGCTTTGCCTCTTGGGCTCAATTCGATCGGTCGGCTCGGGGTCCCGAGAGGAACGGCCTTTATTGGCGTGGAGCTCGAAGCGTCGCAGGACACCTGAGCCGCTCGATTGCTTGGGATGACAGATCCCAACCGTCTGGTTTTCAGATATATATCCCGTACTTGCCGTCTTTTCAGCAAGGTTCTCACGTCTTCGAGATAATCCGCTAGAAGAGGACCGCCGCAGAAATCTTCTTTGACTCATGGCCTCTGCATCCGACCACAGCGCTTCCGAGGGCGTCGGCTCTTCGGCCACCATCGTCGACGTCGGTGCGCCGCTGGTTTCTCCCCCGAGCTCGGTTTCGGGATCTTCTGCACCGGCACATGCATCCCCTCCAGTGGTAGAGATCCTCCAGTGATTGGAGGGCCTGGTGTGCCGCACTGCCGTCATCATTGGCGAGGGTGCCGAGAAGTACCACGACGCACTTCCCCTCGTGGAAGCGGGTCTGGAGGCGGTCCGTCGTACAGGCGGTTCTCAGCTCGCATGACGATGTGAGTGAGAGCTTGGCCGCTTGGAAAAGTAGATGTGTCACTTGGAGGAGTTGGCGCAGGACGACGCTCCGGCGGAATCGCCCTTCTTCTCGACACACTTCCTATTCGAGCGTGAAGATTTGGCGAAGCGCATCTGGGTGCGAGAGGCCGAGCTCCAACGCCTGCGCAAGCAACATCGCGCGGTGTTGTCCAAGATGGACGCCTACCTGGATGCCGCCTTCTTCAAAGATGCTGGGTCTCTCGAAGGCGAGGCGAGGCTGCGGGAGCTCGAGCGCGAGAAGGTGCGGCTCAGCCAAGCTACCGAATCGGCGACCAAGGGGCTTCAGCTTCTTCGCCAGGAGGAGGAGGATGGCGAGGCTGCCTTCGCCAGACTTCTGCAGAGGCAGGAGGCGGAGACCCGTGCTAGGCAGGCGGCAGAGCTTGCGGCCGTCAATGCGAAGATCGATAACTTCAGCCTCCTGAAATTGATGTAGTGTTCGTAGTTTTGTAATTTTGTTAATGCTAGGCATGTTTAAACTTCCAAAACTTTATGTAAGTTTGGCACGTAATGGCCTATCACATTTTGTCTTGATTCTTTTTACTGCTCTGCATTTTGCTCTCCTTGCTGTACTTAGCATGCGCTTGATCTGTGTTTGATCTTTATGTTGGACTCGCCTGCGCTGTTTAGCGCTTGAGTTGAGCTGCCCACGCCATTTCTGGCGAATCTTTGACCAACTTGTTTTTGGACTTGGTTGCTAAGTCCTTTCTCTGCTTTTGGCTGTTCGCGACGTGGGGTCGGGTTAACCCCGACTTTTGCGTTGCAGCTCAAAGTAGGACCGAGAGGGTAACACTTAGCCTGAGACTAGGAATGGTCGTTCGTGCATGCGACTAACCGATGACCCTAATCTTTGACTTGCTACTCGGCGATTTGTTGTTCGGAGGAACCGTCGGGCGTGACGCCTGTCAAGCCGCCCTTGATAATTATTGTCGTCCGTGAGGGTGACGACACAGGCGATAATCGAATCATTTAGGGATGTAGGAATGTGATGATCGATTGTTGTAGGAGCCATCGCGCGGTAGGCTACTACCCATCAGTTATCCTAAGGGAACGTTAGGATATCTGGAATAGGCCAAGTAGTTCAGGGATGTAGGAGTGTGACTATCGACCGAAGCAAAAACACGTCGCATGGTAAGTTATTACTTAGGCTGTGCTATTCGTAGGAATAACAGCGCCGGTCATCGGAGGTAATCATTAACCTGATGAAGTCTCGTTGCGATCGGAGAAACTATGAGGCCTTATCATCCCATTGAGAGAGATTGATAAGCTGATTTGGTTAGAGGTGATAGTTAACATAGCCGAATAGTCTGCCGTGATATGAGCGACTTTAGGGGACTCGCCATCCTATTGGGGAGGATTGGCGAGTTGATTTTTGCCAAAGGTTAGGTGTTAACCTGGCAGTGAGGGTTCGTTGCGATTTGAGCAACTCTGTGTTTGTCGCGATGTGAGCGACCTTGGTGGATTCGCCATATTATTGGGGAGGATTGGCGAATCGACCTTCGCTAGAGGCTTGGTGTTATTGAGGCAGGAGTACCCCGGTCCTGCTTGTAAGGAAGTTGGACCAAGGGGTGACCCAGGTCACGCCTTGAGAGCGCTGTTGGCGGCGACTTATATGGGGTCTTCTGCCAGAGTGAAGGAAGTAGGGACAGTTTAGCCTCGTGTACCAGTTGGAGGGAGTAAGGCCCAGTTTAGACTCCTGCACTCGTGGGAGTCTGAAGAAGGACTAAGGGTAGTATTTTTCAAGTATTTGCCGTTAATGGGCATCATGATCTTGTCGCCGTTTGGCTTGACAAGGCGGTAAGCTCCATTCGAATAGACCGTTTCTTCTACGAATGGCCCTTCCCATTTGGATTAGAATTTGCCTTTCTTCTTGGAGGTGAGGATCATTGGTCGGCAAACGGCGAGCACCAATTCCCCTTCCTTGAAGGCCCGGCATTTGACTTTCTTGTCGAACACTTTGGCCATTCGGGCTTGATAGAACTCATTGTGTTGTTGAGCTTCTAGTCGTTGGTCGTTTAACGCTTCGAGCTCCGCGAGTCGTTGTTGGTGATTATCCTCGGCTGTCATCCCCGTTGTCAGGGCGACGTGGAGGGATGGGATTTGGATCTCTAATGGCAACACGGCCTCACAACCGTATACCAATGAGTAGGGCGTGTGGCCAGTCGGTGTACGAACCGTCGTGTGATATGCCCATAAGCTCTTGCCAAGTTTTTCATTCCAATCGCGTTTGCTAGTGGAAGTCAACTTGGTCAAGATCTTGATAATCGTTTTGTTGAAGGCTACGGCTAGACCATTCGCCGAAGGATTGTAGGCCGTGGAGGAGAGGTTTTGTATTCAGAACTTGTCACAAAACCTGGTGAATGCATGACTGACGAACTGTGTGTCGTTGTCATGGATGATACGCCGGGGTACGCCGTATCGGTATATGACATGGTGCTTGATGAATCTGACCACGTCATTAGTCTTGACCTCTCTTAAGGGGATGGCTTCGGCCTATTTAGAGAAGTAGTCAATAATCGCGAGGATGAAGCGATGACCTCTTGCCGACGGCGGGGATATTGGTCCGATTATGTCCATCCCCATGCCTCGAAATGATACGAGTTGCCGTGCGAGCACTCTTGATCGCGGAATTATCAAGAGTGGGTAAAGAAGAAAACGACAGAAGATCACAAGAGATGAATTAAGGCGAAGGAAAATACCTTCTCTAGATTATGAGAATCAATTGGATTTTACAAATCTCTCTCTCACAATCTCTCTAGATCAAAGAACAACCTCCCTGATCTCTTTTCTGATTACAAACTAAGTTCTAAACCCTAGAAAAGTCGTGTTTCTATTTATACTAAACAGAAATCCTAACTGGAGCAGGAAACAGACCCAAGCCCGGATCCGCTACGCGGTCGACCGCAGAGCCCAAGGCGGTCGACCAGTCAGAACGACGAAAACTAAAAAATCGATTACAGGGTTTCCGGTCGACCGTAGTGCCATCATCGGTCGACCGCTCACAGTCCCGAGACATAGTCTGGGTCTGTGCACGAAGCGGTCGACCGCCGTGACCACGTCGGTCGACCGGCCAGAGTCCAACTGTAATTCCTGCAGTTTTGATGAATCCTTCGACTTCGTCACCTCCAATGGCCTCGTCCACGACTCCTCTACTCTATTCTTAAGATACCATGAGAATCATCTATCCTCAAGCTCCCATGAGGATCGCTAAGCTCCCGAAGAGACGATACACCCGTATCATGGGTCCCCCCTTTAGGAACTTGAAGTCCCATTCAAGTTAGAACTTCAGCTGAGGGAACTCGTGAGCCCCCCTTCTCTATTGAACCACTTGGCCTTGCTAGGGACCTGACCTTGACGCCCAATGAGAAATGACTCCTTCGTCCCCCGCCTCGTCGTGGTCGTCTTCCGTTCCAAAATGCAATCCTCTTTCAGTGGCTCCTCTCTATCAAACCACAAGTCTTCAACATGCGGTAAGATCATCTTGTTATCACCCTCATCATCCAATAATGGAGGCTCAAACAACTTCAAGTACTCGGCATTGATCACCGAATACATGCCTAAGTAAGGTGGCAAATCTAAACAAAAAGCGTTGTCGCCAATCTGATCGATAATCCGAAATAGACCATAACGAATAGGCTTCAACTTCTTCCCTTCTCCTTTGAGTCTCTCCTTACTCAATTTTAGCCATACCATATCGCCTTTACCAAAGTTACAAGGAATCCGATGTTGATCATGCTTCGCCTTGTACTTAGCTTGTGATTTCTTCAATTGAGCTTCAACCGTGGCATGAATATTTGCAATCTTCTCGAGAAATCGCTGAGCATGTTGTCTTTCGCTCCCCTCCTTGACGTCCACTGTGGCTTCACTTGAAAACACAAGATCGAACGGGCTCGCCGGTAGAAACCCATAACAAGTCTCAAACGGTGACTTTCCGGAAGATCCATGAATTGCCCGATTAAAAGCAAACTGTAAATATGGTAAACTCTCATCCCAAGTCTTAGGATGCCTGGAATTATACCCTCGCAACATATGCACCATAGTCCGGTTGACTACCTCCGTTTGTCCGTCTGTTTGTGGATGAAAGGCCGTGCTCTTCTTCAATTTAGTGTCCATCAAACTCCACAAAGAATCCCAAAAATGCCCAAGAAAACGGCTATCCCGATCCAAAATAATCGAGCTCGGCACCCCAAAGTGCTTCCACACATGCTCAAAGAACAATTGTGCTGCACCCGCTCCCGTCACGGTCTTCTTACAAGGAATCAATATCACCATCTTGCTGAACCGGTCCACCACAACGTACAAATAGTCATGCCCGCGCTTCGTAGTCGGCAACCCTCCTAGAAAAGCCATAGAAATGCTCTCCCATGGCCTAGAAGGAACCGGTAATGGTAGGTACAATCCCCTCTTCCTGTTAGAAGGCTTCGAAATACAGCATAACTTACACCCTCCAACATACTTGGTCACATCATCAAGCATCCGTGGCCAAAACACATGTCGCCGTAGATTGAGAAGTGTTTTCTGAATGCCAAAATGCCCTTGCACACGCGAGGTATGTGCTTCCCAAATCCACTGCAACCTATCACTATCCTCCGGAATGCATAGTGATGTCCCACGATACAATAAGCCATCATCTCCAAGTGCATACTCCCCCCTTCGACCAGCCTTCACCTGCTCAAACAGACTACCGAAGTCCCTACTGGATGCATACAACTGAACATACTCAAAAGGAACCAAGGGCTGAATACGCGTCGCCACCAACA
>BQKN01059899.1:120420-131537 GCA_022839385.1 Asparagus kiusianus
TCCTTTTCGGTTTTCATCCATGTTCCGGTTTGATTCGTTGTTAATTTGGACTCCGATTCGGTTGTGTGGTTGACTTGTTCGGATTCGATTCGTTGATCCGATTCTTGATTTGGCAGTAAACCCACTTCTGAATTTGAATCCGAGACTTGATTTCAATTCGATCACGATTCGTCCGAGTCCGCACTTGGTTGAATGACTCGTTGATTTATCAACCCGTTGGATTGATTCTGCACATGATTGAATACATCCCATTGCTCGTGTGCGATTGTTTGGCTTCGTAGCCTCGCTAGTCCACTTCGTCGCGTGTCGCTTGGCTTCGGCGTTTGCAGGATAACGGTCGTGCTTGGATATGTCGTCCGATGGTCCATTTGTCGAATCGGCGTCGTCGAGCTGTGCGAAGGGACCTATAGGCAATTTTATACGCCTACAATCATCAAGGTAAACTATCACAAAATCCTCTATAAACGGTCGTAACAAATCATTCATAAGCCTCATAAAGGTAGTCGGAGCATTGCACAATCCAAACGGCATCACCAACCACTCGAATAGGCCTTGTTTTGTCTTGAACGCAGTCTTCCACGTGTCTTCCTCCCGAATCCTCACCTGATGGTAACCAGACTTCAAATCCAGCTTCGTGAAAAACCTCGCTCCCTCCAACTGGTCCATAAGATCATCGATCCGCGGTAATGGGTAGCGATTCTTGATGGTGATCTTGTTCAGCGCCCGGTAATCCACGCACATGCGCCAGCCTCCATCCTTTTTGGGCACCAATAACACTGGTGACCCGCAAGGCGAACAACTCGGCACAATCACCCCCGTCTCCAAGAGCTCCTGAACTTGCTTCTTGATCTCCTCGGACTCCAGTACTGATGTGCGGTATAGGCCTATGTTAGGTAAGGAACTCTCCTCTGTCAACATAATCTCATGCTCTACACCTCGACGTGGTGGTAGTCCCGTGATCTCCGAAAACAAGCCCGCATACTTGGCCTTTAACCTTTCAAGATCTCCCTCCTGAAGCTTGCTCAAGGTGGACAAGCACATCCTACTCAGCTGCTCTTCATATGGCCGAATGAACAATAAAACAAACTTCCTGCCCGCATTCACCAACCTCTTAGCCTGAGTCACTGTCACCAAGCTCGTCTCCTGTGGAAGAGATGCCGAACGAAAAACGAATCGCTCGCCATCCTTGGTGAACGTATACTTTTGGGCCTGCCGATCATATACTGTGTACCTATCCCATAAATTGGGGTTGCCCAAAATAACTTGGCAAACATCCAACGGAACCACGTCGCATGTGACCTCGTCAATATACGACTCGTGGAGTGCAAATCTGAATGAACACTGGTTCTCCATACTCAATCCCGCCTCCTTCTGAATCCACACTAATGGATAGGGCTTCGGATGCTTCACCGTCTTCAATCCCAGCTTCTGTACTAACGCCTCAGATATCAGATTTTTCTGACTCCCTGGATCTACAATAGCATCCACTAAGCTGGTCTTGACCTGCAATTTCAGAACAAAGAGCTGCTCCCTCGGGTCGTCATCTTCTTTGATGGCCTGCTTTCCCGCCATAAGGTTGAGACTGCTATTGGGTTCGGTCATCCCGGGAACCTCCTTCGGACCCTGTACTATTACGTACGCCTTCTTCTCCCCCTTCTTCTTCAACCCTTTTGGCTTCAGATGAGGATACTCATCCCAGCAACGATCAGCCACATGCCCTATCTGCTTGCAGTGATTGCATGTCAATCCTGCTTTTCCCGAGTCAACCTTCTTCTTCTCATCCTTAGACTGAGAGCCACCCGTCTTGCTCCCCGATGGTTTGGAATCCCCCTTTGTCTCATTACCCTTCTTCTGCCGGCCCTCAATGGCAATGGCCTTCATGCTCGCCTCTGCGATTGTCTCAACTGAAAACAGCTTCATCTCCTTCCGGATGAAATCATTCAGACCCGCCATGTACTTCATGAAGATGGAGTACTCGTCCGTCGCGATGTTTAAAACCATCGCCTGCTGCTGGAACTCCGTCGTGTACTCCTGAACAGTCTGATTAAATTTTTGGCGCAAGCCATACCACTTGTACCAACGCTCCTTAAGGAACCCTACTGGATAGAACTGCTTCCGAAGTAGCTCCTTGAACTTGTTCTATGACGCCGCTTTCTTCTCCTGTTTGCAATAGGACTTCCACCACGTCAACGCGTGCCCGGAAAGCTTCAGTGTCGCGAACACTATCTTCTCCTTGGACGAATATCCGTAGAGAGTGAAGTACATCTCCATACGTTCGATCCAATCATCAAGCTTCTCCACGTTGGTACTCCCATCATAAACAGGAATCTCAACCTTGAAGTCAATCTTCAGATTTTGGTAATTGTTCTTACCCCTTTGATGTCCAACAGTCTTGACAATCTCAGTCTCCCCCTCTGAATCAGATTCCTCGTGCTCTTCGTCGGATTCGACGAGTTTCTTCTTACCCTTCGAAGAAGATTCCTCCTTTTTGTCACCTCCGTTGATTAGACCCACGAGTTGAGTAAGAGTCGTCCCGATCGTCTCAATCTGTCTCTCCATGGCATCAAGTCTCGCTGAATTATCTGCTTCAGTCATCTTCTCCTTCCTTAATTTCTGGACTCCCTCCAAAGAAATAAGGATCTCGCCAAGCTTCTTGTACTGTGAGCGAGTAAGGACCATACACAGGTTCCCCCTTCACAGGATCTAGGTGCTCTGATACCAACTTGATACGAGTTGCCGTGCGAGCACTCTTGATCACGGAATTATCAAGAGTGGGTAAAGAAGAAAACAACAGAAGATCACAAGAGATGAATTAAGGCGAAGGAAAATACCTTCTCTAGATTATGAGAATCAATTGGATTTTACAAATCTCTCTCTCACAATCTCTCTAGATCAAAGAACAACCTCCCTGATCTCTTTTCTGATTACAAACTGAGTTCTAAACCTTAGAAAAGTCGTGTTTCTATTTATACTAAATAGAAATCCCAACTGGAGCAAGAAACAGACCCAAGCCCGGATCCGCTACGCGGTCGACCGCAGAGCCCAAGGCGGTCGACCGGTCAGAACGACAAAAACTGGAAAATCGATTACAGGGTTTCCGGTCGACCGCAGCGCCATCATCGGTCGACCGCTCACAGTCCCGAGACATAGTCTGGGTCTGTGCACGAAGCGGTCGACCGTCATGACCACGCCGGTCGACCGGCCAGAGTCCAACTATAATTCCTGCAGTTTTGATGAATCCTTCGACTTCGTCGCCTCCAATGGCCTCGTCCACGACTCCTCTACTCTATTCTCAAGATACCATGAGAATCATCTATCCTCAAGCTCCCATGAGGATCGCTAAGCTCCCGAAGAGACGATACACCCGTATCACGAAAGGCCATGAAGCCTTTGTCGGGTGCAGGTCTTCGGGCGGCTGGTACATGTAGTTGGCATGGATCTAGCACTCGTGGCTGCATTTTGCGTAAACGACCGTGTCGTGAACCATTCCGGGCCAGAAGTAGCCTATCCTTCGCAAGCGATCCTAAAGTTTGGGTCCAGGCTGGTGAGCTCTGCAAACGCCATCATGGGCTTCACGCAAAGCTTCTTGGGCCTCTGTTCCCGACAGGCATCATAGTAATAAACCGTCGTACGACTTTTGATACAACGTCTTGGTAGTCGAATCGTAGTAGAATCTTGTGGCCTGTCGCCGGACAGATTCTCGCTCCCTTGCGTCTTCGGGCAATATGTCATACAGGACGTAGTCGATGATTGGGAGATGCCAATCTTTCAGATCGGGTTGATCCGAGATCTGATGGATAGCGTTTTCTTCTGGGATGTCTTTTAGTCGAAAGAGCCTTCTGCTCGCCACTGTGATCCATTAGGTTGTCTCTAATGGCTGGGCCAGGCTAGTCGCCAAGGAGGCAAGGGCGTCCGCGTGTGTGTTCTTGGATCGTAGCACGTGCTCAATGCGGAAACTCTCGAATGACTCCACTAGCTTGATAGCCGCTTTGTGGAGTGGGATTAGATCGTCGTTCCTAACTTCGTACTCGCCGGTCATCTGCTTGACGATGAGTTGGGAGTCGCCATAAGCCTCGAGATGCTTTATCCCTAACTCTTTTGCTAACTCGAGCCCGATGAGTAACGCGTTGTACTCAGCCACGTTGTTGGTGCATGGCTCTGTCAAGGAAAAGGCTCGGGGCAACACGTGGCTATGTGGAGAAGTGAGAACTACCCCTACTCCTACAACGATAGAGCCGTTCGCGCCTACGCGAGACGCGGCGTCGAAGAACATCTGCTACACTTCTGGTAACGAAGTTACGTTGGCTTCGGGCGGTTCATCTGGCAAATCTTCAAACAGGTCGATCTTCGCCCCCAACGGGTGACTAGCCATGAGATCGCAAATGGCCTGTCCTTTAACTGACTTTTGTGGCATGAAGTGGATGTCATACTGAGAGAGCAGAAGTGCCCACCTAGCCAGGTGCCAGTTTAGTGCCGCGGGTTGCGTCATGAAGACCCGGATGGGGTTCATCCGGGAGATGACATGGATTGTTTGGCCTACCAAGTAGTGCCTCATCTTTTGGATGGCGAACACCAAGGCCAAACACTCCTTCTCGACCATCGAGTACCGTTGTTCGGCGCCTTGCAGGGTTCTACTTAGGTAGTAGATGCCTTGCTCATGGCCCGCGTCGTCATTTTGTGCCAAGAGGGCGCCTGAGAATGCTCCATGGCCCGTATATAGATGAGGAATGGCTTTCCTGAGATCGGCGCCACAAGGACGGGTGGGTTCGAGAGGTAAGCTTTGATCTCTTCAAAAGCCCGCTGGCAAGGCTCGTCCCACACGAAGGAGGTGCCTTTCTTCATAAGCTTGGAGAGCGGCTGGCATTTGCCCGAAAGATTTGAGATGAATCTTCGGATGTAGGCCAATCGTCCCTGAAGACCTCTTAATTCTTTGAGGTTCCGGGGTAGTTGAAGCTCTTGAATGGCTCGCACCTTGTCCGGGTCGATTAGGATCCCTTTCGTTGTGACGACGAAACCGAGGAATTTACCACTAGACATTCCTAGGAATGATTTCGTAGGATTCATCTTGAGTTGGTGAGTCCTCATGAGTTCGAACATCGTCCTTAAGTCCTGGAGGTGGTCGTCTTTGCGGTGACTCTTCACGACCAGGTCGTCTACATAGCACTCTACCATTTTTCGCAGGTGCTCTCGAAAGATCGTGCTCATGGCGCGTTGATAGGTTGCGCCGGCTATCTTGAGTCCGAAGGGCATGACCGTGTAGTAGTATACCCCCATGGGAGTTCGGAATGAAGTGTGTTTCTCATCCTCGTGGTGCATTTTGATTTGATTGTACCCTGAGAAACCATCCATGAAGGACATCCTCTCAAATCTGCATGTGTTATCGATGATGACATCCGTGATGGGCAAAGGAAATTCGTCCTTAGGGCATGCAGCATTGAGGTCTCTGAAGTCGATGCAGATACGGATCTTACCGTTTTTCTTCAGGACCGGGACAATATTGGCCACCCAGTCGGGGTGCTGTTCCTCTTTGATGAAACCGGATTTGATGAGCTTTTTCACTTCGGCCTCGATTGCCTCCATAATCTGAGGGCGAAACCGCCTCTGCTGTTGTTTAACTGGCTTGGCGTCTGAGCTGATGTTGAGGCGATGCGTGGCGACCCGCGGATCCAAGCCAGGCATGTCCTCATAATTCCATGCGAAGACGCCAATGTATTCCCGTATGAGGGCGATGAGATCTTCTTTTTCTTGAGGAGGTAGACTGCCGCTGATGAATATGGGCTTGGGATTCGCGTCAATGCCCATGTTCACCTGGAGGATTTCGTCTTCGGTCGGTGGTTCCTGTTGCTCGAAGCGACTGTTCCACTGAGTGTTAACGTGGCGATCCCACGTCTCGTCATAGAGGGGAACTTGTCCATCCTCCGCCATTTCGGCGGGATCCATCGTAGCCATGTTGACTGTAAGGTTATCGAACAGATCTCTCACGCTGATATCCAAGTCCCATGCCGAGGTTACCAACGATCGATCTCCTGAACATACGTAGTCAGAATCCTCGTTGACATAACAGCACAGGTCCGATGAGGAAGAGGAGTAGCCTAAGCCCCTCCGAGTCCTGTTGAAGTAATTTGAGGGTTTACCCTTGGGTACGTGAGCAGGCCGAATGACCATCTTGCGTCCTCGGCTGTAATTCAGGCCTTCTAAGCGAGTGAGATCATACCCCATGTCACTCATCATGCGCTTGGCGACTTGGCTGTACTGTGAAAACTGAGGTGCTGGGTCCTTATCTTCAGATTCATCCCATAGTGTGTGCAGGGGATGATCGATTCGGCCGAAAATAATATCTTTTTGATAATTATTCCGGACTGGTACGACGAGTACGGCTTGCGACGACTCGATCGGCCGTGTTTTTGTGACGTATGACGAGCAGACCGGTAAGTGCAGGGAGGGATCGCCGTAGAGTTTTGACCATAGGTCATTGGGTTCATCATCCTCGGACGTAGAACAAGACGACAAATAAGCAAAGTTAGACTTCTCATTCATGACAATCTTCTCCACCTGAACAGCGTTGGTTACATGGTGACTTTCATAACCGATTACAATTGACTCGAAGTCATTTAGAATTAGGTTATCGCTGTACTCAGATTCGCTATCTGCCTCGTTGCCGCTCTCCGGTTCTTCAACCGGTGGCTCGACGGGGTCTTAGTACAACAGAGAATCCGTGAAGTAATTTTCGATGCCTTTGAAGGGTTGTTTGTCGGCCACTACTGTTTTCACTTGCTCGTAATCGTCCACATACTTCAGGCATTGGTGAAGGGTGGATGGGACTATTTTGTCACCATGGATCCAGGGGCATCCTAAGAGTATGTTGTAGGAAGGCTCGGTATCGATGACGTAGCAGGTCACCTCCGTCTTCATGTCACCTATTCGGTATGTCAGGCGGATTTTGCCCAGCGGCCGGGTCCCCGTGGCGTTAAAGCCAAAAATGGTTATGGTGGTCGAGGACAGGCGCCTTGGCGGTATCCCTAAGTGTTTGATCAATTTTAGGGGTACGATGCTCAAGGCGGAACCCGGGTCGACCTGAATCCGATCCACCTTCGATGAACCGACGTACCCCATGAAGTACAGTGGTCGATCATGAGATGTGCTCTTGATGAGCATGTCATCAGGAGTGAAAGTGATGCACGGGACCCGTCTCTCGGACGTTTGGCAACACGTCGCGCATTCCTGCTTGGCATTTTCTTCCCTCAAGAAATGGGTGGAGAACGCCTCTGAGTCGGCCAACGCCTCTTGTAGGGCCTCCCGGGTAGGTCTGGATAGCCGAAGGAGGTCATACATGGTAATTCGTGCAGGGATGCTCTTCAGTTGCGCGAGCACATTGAACCGGAAAGGTTGGCGGCTTGAGTCTGGTCCGTCTGGATTGGGAGGGGTTATCACGGCTGGCCTCGTGGGAGGTCCTGCCGGGTTCTCCACCCTCGTGGGATATTCCTTCGTGAATTCCTTCCCTGCTCTCGTGGCGAAGACGTTGGTGTCCTCTTCGGAGTCGGTCAGGGCGGTTATTGCTGCGTTATCTTTACCCAGGATGGCGGAGACGACGTTGCAATGTTTTTCCTTAGCCTCTTTTGAAGGTTTTGCAGTCCATTGCTCATCGTCGAGGAGGTCCGGATGGACCCACATCACCTGACCCGACGGCAGAGTCTGTGAAGTTAAACCCTTCCCTCGCTGGTTGTGAGGGTCGTCATTGGTGATTTTCAAGACTACCTTGGGGATAGGAATTACCCCTGCTGGAGCTTGAACCTCCGGGAGATCTGTCCCAAAGCTCAAGGTGATCATGTTTGTAGTCACCTGCTTTTGAATTTTCTCTTTCTTCAGGACCCCTGCATCGTAGAGGGCCTGGAGCTTGTCCTTGAGGACGTAGCATTTGGTTGTGTGGTGGCCAAGGAATCTGTGATAGGCACAGTAACTCGGATCACCGGTTTTGTCGGCCTCCTCAGGCTTCGTGGCTTCTGGTAATTTAATCCGACCGCTCTTGAGTAGCGTATCGAATGTTTCCACCACTTGATCTTCCTTGAAGTCGTACTGCCACGGGGGGCGTTGCTCAAATTATCTAGGCTTTGGCCTTTGGGCAGTTTTCGGCATGGGGGCGGAATCAACGGCCATGATCTCCTTTCCTCTCGTTCGAGGGGGATTCTTTGGCACAGCCGGCTCCGCGGCTCCCTTCTTGGGCTACGGCTTTTTGGCCTCTAGTCTCTTGATCATGTTTTCCACCTGCTCGCCCTGACGCACAAGCTCTTTCCATGTCTGAGTTTCCACCGTGCCTATTTTGGATAAAATATGGATCGAAAGGTTGTTGCGGCACATCTCGATCAGCGTTGATTCGGAAACTTGATCCCGACAGTGGACTGATCGGTTCCGAAATCACTTCACGAAGTCGTTGACCGACTCCGACTTTTGTTGCTTTTCAGCGAGGAGAGTGGCCATTGACACTTCCGTGTCGTCATCGAAGAAGCGGTCCAAAAAGAGCCTTTCAACGTCGGCCCATGACTTGATAGAGCCAGGTTCCAACTTACGGAACCATTCAAAGGCCACCCCCTTGAGGGTGCCTATGAATAGTCGAGTAAGAATGGCGTCATTCCCCGTAAGGAACCCAGTCTGCTCCATGAAGTAGTAGATGTGCTGCGAGGGCGAGTCCTTGCCGTCAAATTGTACCAAGCTGGTCGGCTTGAACTTCGCCAGGTACGGGACCGTATCGCATTCGATAGGGTAGGGGCGGACCACCCCCAGCTTGTTCATGTTCTGCTGAAGCTTTAGCGCGTTGAGCTGGTCTTGGAACTCGTCGAACCTCTTGTCACGGACGCTACCGGTATGCGACATCCCTAGCGATGTCTTGGAAGAGTAATCGGATTACGGATTACTGTTATCTTCTGTTTCAGTCGTCGGGCGACGGGGAGGTACCCACTCCTTATCCCCAGTTCGCCGGGGTAAGGGACGCTGGGTTCTTTTCTTCTTCTTCTTCTTGTTCAGAAGTTGCTCCATCATCTCTCTTAGAGAGCCGATGGTCGCTTGTTGCTCCTCCAGCTTTTGGGCTACTGTCTGTTCGTGGGCGAGTTCAGTCATGTGTACCCTCGCCGGTGCGTCCTGACTCGAGTGTGAGGTTTGGGACGTGGCTGCCGCCGAATGAACTTCATCCTTGCCATAGGAGGGAGGTGCTAGGGCAGAGTAATCAAACCCGATGCTTACCCCCTTATGACTACGGGTACGCTGGTATATGCCGCCTTGTCCGCGTTGGACAAACCGGAGGTTAGGTCCCAGGACGGAGTCCGAATCTGGGGAGTCAGAAAGCATTGCCTTACCCTTGTCCGTCATGTTGATCATGGCGGACGGGAGCTCTAGGTCGTCGGTAGCGTGTCCTCTCTGGCGGTGGCATCTTTGACGAGTGGGCCTCAGTCGAGAAGATCGTCGAGAGAGCCTCTCGAATACTAAAGGCTTCGCCGTTTCTATACACTGACAGTCGGCGAGGACGGTCTGGATAAGTCTTTCGCAGTGGCACTGAGGACTTGCCTCTTGTATAGTGCGTTTGCGAGTTAGGTAATCCCGGAGGTCTTCCGTGGGTGACTGGTGAACACCCCCGAGGTCAGATGGGTTGCCTGAGTGATCGCACAAGAGGGTCTGGGATGCACCCCCTGTCGTACACTGGGTGAAATGCTTCGATGTAGGAGCTAGGCGAGTTTGCCTTGACAGGCGAACTCTCGCGCTCGGGCGAACTCCAATGTGTGGGCGAGATTCAACTCCCCGCTCGCGCGGGCGAGTAGGCGAGGCATCGCCTATCGGTTTGCCACTGAAGTCATCCGTCAAGTGGTCCGGGTAAGATCCGCCCGCCTTCGAGGGTTTGCCTACTTGGGCAGACTCACGCGCTCACGGTGGTTTATTTGCATCAGTGATGTGACCTGAGAAGCGAAGTTCACCTGAGCGGGTGGCCCTGTCTTTGTCTGTCGCACTCCTAATTTGGAGAGCCTTCCGGCGTAAGATGAGTTGCCTCCTCGTCGAACGTCTTTCGGGCCTGCGTAGTAGTTCAGGCCGTCGTATGAAACGAATGCTCGGGCCTCTTGTTTAGCGAGCGTCTACCGTCGCCGTTGGCGAGCTCTTCTAGAGGGAAGAGCGTCCGCGTGGGCTGTGGCAGTATGATCTATGCCGGAATGAACCGGTGTTTCCTCCGGGACGGGTGTCGCCGAGGGCCGTTTGGCGACCCATCTAGCGGGCTTTCGCCCCATGCTCTCGATCTATGGCTTGGCCTTGATCGACTTTGGAGTAGGTCCCCCTGACAAAACTCGGGTAGAGCCTTCAGGCGCGGGAGCTTTGACCGTCTGAGGTCAGCTCCTGCGTACGACTCTGTGGTGTTTGCGGGATGCATCGCCATCGGAAGAGGAAGAAGATAAGTACTCTTCGTACTTGGCTTGGTCGAACTCGATCTCTAGGGACTCCACAGTCGTCCCAACAGCAACCTCGTCGAACTGAGCTACCACCATTTCGCTTGAGGAAACAGCTTCTCCCACTGTGGTCGCGATCTTCTGTAGGTGTAAATTTCTGATTTTCCCAAAAATAGGGGATTTTATTTGTATTGATAAGAATGGCTTATTACAAACAATCAATCGGAATTACAACAGAAGCGGAGGGAATGCTCTCCTTGTTTAACATAGGGACTTTAGGTAGCTACAGGATGCTTCGCTCGGTGCTCGTGCCGAGTCTGCTTCCCTTGGACGGTTTGACCGAGGTTGCTGGTGTTCGCGGGAAAAATCAGTTTCTTCTTCATTGACGAACTCATTGTACTCAATGTTAACAACTTTTTGCGTTTTACAAAGATCCGGTCTTTTTATAAGAGCCGGTTACAATGAAATTCAAAACAAATAAAGAAAAATTACAACTTTCCTTATTTAACGAATAGATCGCGAGCTCCTGTTATACGGTCACTCGCTTCGTGGGTTGTTTGCCTGTGCCGGGGTTGATTACCGTGGACCACCGTGCAATCTCGATCCAAACAGATCTACGCGGTATAACGAGTATTATCCCACCAAGGAAATAATAGCCGGGAGGGATCGTTTCACCAAGGAAACGACCGCTCGAAT
>BQKN01059901.1:0-76509 GCA_022839385.1 Asparagus kiusianus
CTGTCAGCATTTGATCTATTACATTAATTTTAGATTTGTGTGGCTAGGCTTCCATTTATTGAATATCATGTTCACTTTTTTTCACGTAACCTCTTTAATTAATAATACGTACCAACAGGGTAGGATCCCAAGTTTTATACCTTTCTGTGATGTGTTTTGATCGGTTCATGAACTCAATTCCATTCTCTAGCCTCCCTATAGTTAAGATCAAAGTCAGCACAAAAGATTTCCTTGTCGCCAACATTGACAAAATGAAGGTCGCTCTATCATCTAATCAATTGTTTGTGGAAATTACAGTAAGATGCATATACTTGTACTGTAATTATCTACTTTACATAGTATTGGTAATAATTAACTTCTTATGTGACTAACCTTTGATTGCATGTAATGAACTATGTAGGACATATTGTTTGAAAGTTCGAAACTGGACGTGATTCGGCCTTGTTATGAAGCTGCATTGGGGGTTTATTCACTGGAGGATGTACTCATCGTTGAAATTCCATGTAGAGGTTTCTCCAACTTTTAACATTTGAATATTCTCTATATAATATAGTAGACCAGTTTGACCATTATTTATGTCTTCCAACGAATTCCTTTTATTAGGCTTTTATTTTTTTTAGTTTTCTATTTCTCCTGAACTTATTGCCCTTATCATGCAGCCATGCCAGGACCACCGTCCTCCACTAAGATCCAGTGCTCCTCAGAAGTTGAAAAGCATGTAGCAAAATGGAAGAAGATTCAAAAAGCAGATGTGGAGAACTTGATCAAAAGAATGCAGGTTAGTGATGATTTGTTTTGCTAAATGCATTATATTGGTTGCTTTGATTTGTTATATTTAGCTTGACATGAAATTATGCATGTGCATAATAAGTTTGAATTTGACATGTCGCTCCCTTTGGTTCAAAGATATGTAATTACAACATGTCAGACCGTATATTGTAATTTTTGCTATAAGTTGAAGAAATATTTTGAGCAGTTTTCAACAATTAAGGAGGCAATTAAAATCAAACATGAAGCTGTCAAGACTCAGGAAGAATGAGAGTTTCTTTGCACTCATTTTTCTAGTGAAAAGTTTTAGTTACAATATCTTTTTTTATTTTTCTCCATGCATTACATTTTTTCTTTTTTCATTTACTTCTTTCTAATTGTATGTCTTAATAATTTTAGATTCGCTCAGAGAAGAATGTTCTTAATAGGTCAAAGTTGACATATTACCACAAAGCTAGGTCAAAATCATTTATGTCACACCAAGAGCAAATTGTAAGACACTTTTTAGTTTTGTTTATAAATTTGTAACTTAATTGTGTGTGTGTGTGTGTGTGTGTGTGTGTTTTTATATATATATATATATATATATGTATATATATATATATATATATATATATATATATATATATGCTGAAAAAGAAAATATGTTTGAATGCAATAGGCAACATAGACTGGAGAGATGCAAGGTGCAATTGATCATTTTGAAACAGAGTATAGAAGCACAAAAAAGGATTGGACTTGGGAGCAAAGGAAAAATGGGTAAGTAACATGTCAATGATGCATGCTTTTATAATATTTTAAGAATATAGGTGAAATTGATATTACTATTCTAAAGATGATTATATTGATTAGGTTGTAATTGAGAAGTTGCATATTATTGAACTGGATATTTTTTTTTATTTATAGGATCAAATGATAAAGATGCGAGCAGATACCACTCAACTTGATGGAACTCGAACAATGACAGATGAGAAAATTTGTGCAAAAGTTCTCGAAGTCAAATCAGGCTACATTAAGGGCTGTGGTTTTGGCCATAGACCACCACCATTAAGGTTCTTTCGTTATTCAATGAGTGAAATGTTTGAAAAGAATAAAGAGTTGCGAGAACAACTTCAAGAGACCCAACAACTTGTAGGAACTCAACAACAAAAGATTAATGCGCAAAATGAGGTAATCCAAAGATTGGAGGAGCAAGCCAAAAAGTTTGAGGAGTTTATGGCTAATTTTTCCAGGCAACATCCATCAGCTTAGTATTCTTAGTGAACTTAAACTTGGAGAAATGTTTCTTTGATTGTGTTGTATTTGTTATTGCTTTAGACTAGCATTGTTACTTATGGTAGAAACTTTCTTGTTTTATTTATTTTAATTGTTTTGATGTATTGTGGTGATAATTGATGACAATTATTTATATTTTGAGCGTTTTTCTCGTAATAACATTATTATTGATGAATAAAATTTCCTCATTATAAGTATACTGCTTACGTCGTCAAAAGAATATTTTATCGTTATAAAGTATATTGCTTACGTCGACAAAAACATATTTCCTCGTTATAGTGATACAACCTATAACGACAAAAGTAATTTTCCTCGCTATAGAGCACATAACCTATATCGACAAATGTAAATTTCTTCGTAATTGAATTTTTTTGGCGAGGAATATGAGGTACAACCTACAACGACAAATTTAAATTTCCTCGTCTTTGAGTCCCTTTACTGTGGAATTGTTTCCACGAGAAAAAGATACATATAATGAAGAAAATTAATTTCCTCATTAAAGATTTACCTTTGGTGAGGAACAGTTTCCTCGCTGAAAGATACTAACAACGACGAAAATAGTTTTTCTAGAACTTTTATTATATATAAATTAAATATTATTCACATATCATTGGTGAGAAAACTATAGTTTAGCGATGAAAAAGGTATAAGATTAGGTGAGGAAAAATATTGAGGCTAAAGAGTAACAACGAGAAAAGAATATATTCATCGCAAAAAGGATTTCGCGAGAAATTATAATATTCCTCGCAAAAACTTTTCTTGACCACCCTATACCGCGAGGAAATGGTGACCAAAGTTTTTTCCTCGCCAACACACTACGGCGAGGAAATCACGACTTTCAACGACAAACTTGTTCCTCGTGGATTAGCTTTTCTGTTGTAGTATACATCTCCTATGCCTCGAGCATTTTACATTTCCTCCTAGCAACCCCTGTACATTACACTACATATACGCTGCATACCATACAATATCATTATTAGAAGAACATATTACAGTCACATGTATTCTTAATCAGAAACATTCCCATTTGTAAACAAGCCCATGCCAAAATACAGCAGAAAACATGTTGACAAAACTACTACAGAATTAGAAATGGTCTTACTAGTTGATTACAATCCTCATATTGCTCTATACATGAAACGTGTTATGATACACACCACACCCCTTATTTTGATATCTCAAATGCTTGATGGTGGAGAAATACATATAGTACCCAATCTTATATATATTGATACCACAAAAAATCTGAAAACCTATACGCAAGAATGAAGCATACAATTGACACATTTAATATGAAATGATATGAGCTTCCAGGTTGAGAACTATACAAGGGTTTTGTAGAATACGCACCTGAGAGCAGAAGCATCAATCTGAGACAAAGTAATTAAGACTAGTCCTTTATACAAATACATAAGTAGCTCCAGAATTATATGGTAATTAACACATTTTGGCAAGATCTTGGGGGAAATTAGAGGGAAGCATCAAGTACACAAATAAAAGGGAAAAATCATCATAGACATATTGGAGCTCAGAACTTGAATAAATTCATAAGTGACAGTCATCCAATACATAAGTGCCCATGTAGAGTTTGATGTGTAAGAGCTTGATCAATATCATTATAGATAGTCATGCTAATACATGAGAGTTCATGTAGGGTGCTAAATCATAAATATTGAAGCAATGTGCATGATACACATCTACTACATACATGAGCCTCAATGTAGGTTGCATATCACATTAATTATTTATTATTATCATCATTGCATGATGTCTCAGATGTATAGCCCAATTTCCATACGTGGGCTGTTTGGTTGGTTTCCCTAATTATAAGAAACTCATTTCCAAGCATAGATGTTGCTTTTCAAGTGTTTTTAAAGGTTTCTTAAAATTTGTATGGTTAATCAAAAAAAAATCACTTCTCATTTTCTCTAGATTGGATGGAAGAAGTGCACAATGAGAAAAACTAGATGTCCTCATCATGGTGAGGTTACCATCAAAAAGAGAAATAAAAGCATAGTATGCACGATTATTAGATAAGATAATCAGATTTATAGCCCAATTTCTCATATTTGCAAGAACTGAAAGCAAACTAGGCATGAGAACAAGAAAAGCTTGCCAGTTCAATTTAACCCAAGCACTGATAGTTGAAATGAACAGAAAAGCTTAAAAGCAAGTTCAAGAAAGAAAAAAGAGTCTCACATAACAAAGTGAGAAATCCTGATCCAATCCAAAGAATATTTTATCATCTCAAAAAGTAATTAGTACAACCGAAGCCAAATACCAGCAAGAGCCAAGAATATGTTCATGTCTCTCACATAACATTTTTATTGTAATCCTCAAAACACCTGAATGCTCAGATTTTAGAGTTTGTAAAAACTTCAACAGCTTAGATAGCTAGAAGGTGTGAATATTAAAAGAACAAGTCTTGGAGTGTAATACCAGATTGCTAAGATTTGAAAAAAAAAGAGCCTCCACCAGTTACCCTCATTCAACAACACCATTTCTTGGGTCAAAATACCATGACAATGAAACTCATCATAGACATATGTAAGCTCAGAACTTGAAGGTAATCATAGGTGACAGCCATCCAATACATAAGTGCCCATGTAGTACTTGATGTGTAAGCTTGACCAATATCATTATAGATAGTCATGCCAATACATGAAAGTTCATGTAGGTTGCTAAATCATAAATATTGATCAAAAGCATGATGCACATCTCCTACATATATGTGCCTCAATGCAGATTGCATATCACATTAATCATTTTTTATTATCATCATTGCTTGATGTCTCAGATAGTATGATTGCATGGAAGTGTCATGTTGTATAGGGGCTGTTTGGTTGGCAAAAATAATGGGTTGAAATAGGTTTCCAGCTCTGACAGATTGATAGAAAAAAATGTAAGACCCTTTAGTTTTTCTAATCTTCATTTTGGTTCAACCTCAAATTTAAAGAAAAATTTGATGGAAATCATCTGCCAGCTCAGAAAAATAGAAACCCCCATAAGGAAAACAAGTATCATCGACAAATGTTGAAATTTCTAAAATCTAGCGAGTGCTCAGAAAATGACCAACAATCTACAAAGATAGTCATACAAGTACATGAGGTCTCAATGTAGGTTGATATCCTTCGTCATTGGCCAAACATCATAACAACAACTCATGTCGATAGGTAAGAAATCAAATATTTGTCGTAGCCGTTGGAGGATCCTGCAACAACAGGCCATGATTATTAGATATGATATTCAGATTTATAACCCAATTTCCATACACATGTTCACATACAACTTAAGCTTATGAAGGTACAGTTAGGTAGTGCATCAACATTGAATAATATTAAAAAATAAAATTGAATGGGTATGTAATCATCGACATATATGCAACAAAGTCACTATTGTAAGTTATGAAGTCATAGATATCATACACATGAGCACCTGGAAATCTAAATTACGATGAGCTTCCATCACGCTCAAATACATCACAAATTAGACATATTGTTTGTCTCAAAATTAGCAAAAGTATAAAAATAAGTCAAAAGTATAGATGTAGATATAAGTTAGTACCCAAAAAATGCTACCAAAATAAAACTAGTGCCATGTTACTAGTTCTAGACTTGCTTCTTCATAAACTTGTTCAACAAACCCTTTTGTCCAAAGTCAGTCTTTCCAATAAATCGCCTCCCATCTAGTTCCCTTTCAAGAAGTGTGTCATAAAACCTCTCAAGCATTTCAATAGGATAGCTTTCTTTGTGGGAAAAGACCGCTTTGGATAACTTTTTAGTCCAATGCATGTTAACATTCTTGATAGAGGATGCAATTTATTTTACCTGATATATCATTTGTTGCAAGAATTCATTATCAGTATTAGATCTTATATTACCCTTTTCCTTACTAGTCCCTCCCTTGCCATTCTTTTCATTTTACAAATTAGTTATAGGACTGTCTTTTTTAGGAATAGAGGTTTCTCTAATCTGAGTTGGTGAATCATCTTTATCCAGATTCTAAATGAGAGGTGAGTGTTGAATGGATAGAGGACTGTCATCATCATGTCCAATATTAATTGGAGCACTACCACCAAAATGTGTGCTAAAATCCTTGATATAGTCTTTAGCTTGATCGTCACCGATAATAATTGCAAGGTCCTCATAGTGAACTAGTGGCTTGTTGATGTATTCTTTAAGCTTGGAACCTCTCAAATTTTTATCCTGCATAATTCAACATGTATTAAACTCTATTAAATCAAAAGTCAACTTTGTAAAAAATATGAAAGGAGGAAGAGTGTGTAAAATTTAGAAATACCTCACTCCACCTATCGAAACAGTCTTTATCCATGATGATAGTGCTTGTAGATTCCTCCCATCCAGCCCCACTTATATTGCGACAGAATTGCATATCATGAAATCTTGTTCGAAGACTTTTCATATGGTTGATAACATGCCCAGTGGTAAAACCATCATCAAAGTGTTCATTCATATGAACAACCTCCATATTGAAAGCGGTCCGCTTGAAATTTTTGTCAGCTTTGTACCCAGACTTTGCCATTTTTTCAAGAAATGGTATCAAGATATCATCTTGTTTGCTTAGCCAAAATCTGTGTGAGCCACTTTTACCTTTAGCAGTAGGATCATTTCTTTCCTTTGAAGCAGCCTTCTTCTTTTTTCTTTTTGGATCTGGAGAAGAACTTTCATCACATGTAGAAGTGTCCATTCTCGCCTTCTTCCTTTTTATTGGATCTGGAGAAGAACTTTCAACACAGGTAGAAGTGTACATTCTCTTGCTGCCCCTTTGTTCTAAAAGGGCTCCCCCTTCAGTGTATGGATTGATATGAACCCCACTAGAGAATGGACCATGACACTGTTGTTGCATGGAGGTAGGTCTGCTAAGCATGTGAGTAAATGACAATGGTGGATGTGTCATAGGAAAGTAACTATCATCATAATTGGCCACATTGTGAAATGCATTTAAAGTATTGCCAAATAGTGGTGACTGGTAGGGCATGAACCCCATATTGAAACCACTAGTGACCGGAATAGTTAGAGTTCTAGGTGATGGGGATGGTGTGGTCAGATTGCTCTTGTCAGTCACATACAAATTAAGATTCTCAGCCATTCCTATAGAATATTAGAGACAAATATATAAAAACAATTATGAAAATGAAGCATAATGATGAGATAGGCTAAAAATAAGCAAGTCAAGTAATAAATAAATTGCATTAGTCAAACACAATCAAGCATCATAATTAATAACAAGAAGAAGACACTTGTAGCATTACATAAACTAATCACGATATACGAATATTAATAATTTTACAAGCAAAAGTAACAAAATGTATTAACCGTCAAAGTTAATAACAAAGTCAAGGCACTTGACCCAAAACATTCACTAGAAAGACTTCCCAATTAAGTTGACATGCCAATTTCAGTGACGTTCCCATCACGGTAGCATTCACAATAATCAACCAACATCTCCCAAGCTATTTGATCTCTACGATCCTTCCATTCGGTTCTTGATTCTACTTGCTCTCGTTGGGTTTGAGTTTGAGAGAAGTCAAGAATATTGTCCTCATCTTCATTTGCCATTTCATTATCATCTTCTTCAATTTGTACAGGTTCATTGAGGATGTCATCGTTTGGATCAACTGTGGCAATATTATGAAGCATTGTGCATGCTAAGACAATATCAACTTGTGTCTCAAATTGGTAATTTGGTTTAGAGGAAAGAATCTTGAATCGATTTTTTAATATTCCAAAGGAGGATTCAATCTTAGATCTTAAAGACGAATGTCTAAGATTGAATAGCTCCCTTCTATTATTAGGTGTTTTTCCAATTTGTTCTTTCAAATGATATCGAACACAACGATAAGGGGAGATAAAACCTGGCATGGTTGTGTAACCCACATTACACAAGTAGTATTTACCTATAATTACGATGATGAAAATATGTACATTAGGCCATGTTTATTTTGAAAACCATTTTTAGATATTCATATGTAACTAATAAAGTCAAAAAGTTGATGAAGTTACCATCAAAAACTCTCAGACCATGAGGTTGTGGTCTAGATAATACATCTTGTAGGATCCTATAGTCGTTTGCAGAGTCTACCCACCCGGCTAAAATGTATGTGAATAATTTATTAGGGGTGTAAGCAGCCAGAACATTTTGCATGACTCCTTTACGACCACGAAAACGTGGAACAAGTCTAGCCGGAAGCATAACTTCAATATGGGTCCCATCGATCATACCAATACAATCCTAGAGAGTATATCATCAAATAAATATGAAAACATTTTGAATATATAGTTAAATAAATATATACTTATTCATAAACTAGAAATGATATACCTTAAAATAAGGGTAGTATCGACGGTTGTTAAGGATCTCCTTCGGTACTTCATTTGGCGCTTGTCTCATATACCGTCCGCGTATGTGATAAATTGCTTCAAGCACTTTGTTGAAATATCTACATACGGTCTCCCCCGATCTAATAAAATGCGACCTTTAATGCGATTTTTGGTTTTATGACCCAAAATATTCAACGTCATGGCAAGTTGTTCTTCTACCATAACATGTATTGAATCTTTTAAAAGTTGATTTTACCTCATAATCCTAACAAGATTGTTAAAAGCCCCACTCCGCATTCTGACATAGGTTTGACAATTATCTATATATCCATGCACTATGTAGTGCATGTGCTCAAACCTCCTTTTTTTTAATTAAATTTTTAATAGTTAGACCACTACGTATTCTTCTACGTCTACCTTGCACCCTATGCATGAATGTAACTAAGATCAATATGATAGATAGTGTAGCCCCGGAGACAATGCTTATTATCATTTCTTCAACAACACAATAACCATCCATCTACAACACCCACATTAAATCAATTAAGAGTTTGAATGAATAATAAAGTAGTTATCATACGACAACAATCATATGCATATGTATATAGACATGTATATTAACACAATAATGTATTAACCAAGGCTAATCACAATACAATCTGCTGTGTTTTAAATATCAAGGTCAAACACATTTTTTTCTTCAGAGATATGTTTTGAACAACATGAATAACAGCTAATAGTGGGTTGCCACATAAATTATAGTCATAAAAATTCTATACATTAAAGTATATATACAAAATTTGAAGAGATGTTAAATTCTACACACAAATGACTATAAAAAAAATTTATATACACAAATAACATGACAACACAAATAATATGACCACAGTTTAAAATCTCAAGAACTAGTCACTATTAGCAACAATTACATAAGGAAATTCACACATCCTTGAGAAAGTAAAATTGCTCAATTTTAATACATTTAAAAGCAATAATTTTCACATGAATTGCATAATAATTAAAATTTAGCAAACAAAATAATGCATGATCAAGTCAGTTGGTCCACTCTGTGAATTTAAAACCGAAGAAGTTTTTCATTGCAAACAAATATTGTGGATATTAAAAAGAAGTGGCCTTTGCATGTGAATGTAAAAACTTACTATTAAAAAATAAGGAAAGAAAAAAGAAAAACAAAATTATCAAGAAAATTACCTTCAGAGATTTTTTAAAGAAGCTCGGTGATGTTCTCCAGATGGATTAGCCCCAAAGCAGTTAGATCTTAGAAGGATTAAGCAATCAACATAGCAAAGCAACGAATCGACCTCTAAAATAACCCAAATAGAAGATTGCCGAACCAATAACCCAAATTTGAAGATGTTTTACCAATGAAATAGCCAACTATTAGCCCTAACAAAGCTTGGATTTCCATTGAAGTAGCAAGAGAAGATTGACAGTGGAAGAGGGATCGATATCAGGTAGGATCGACGGAGGTTTCACTTCTCAATATTTTCCATAATTTTTTTTGGCTGGAGAGAGGCGGTGGAAGGATTGAAGAAGAGAGACAGAAAAGGAAAATGAAGAAGGAGGAGGAAAGGAGAAAGAGATAATGCGGTGATAATAACAATGGGCTTTTTTTCTCGCTGTTTTCTATGCGTTCCCGCGGTCTAGCTGGCAGCGATATTAATAATTTACTTCATCTCCGTCCCATTTCTGAGATAAAACTTCAGAAATAGGGGTTTCTATTTTTCTGAGCTGGCGAATGATTTCCATCAAAGTTTTCTTTAAATCTAAGTTTGAACCAAACTGCAGATTAGAAAAAATAAATGATCTTATATTTCTTACTGTCAATTTGTCAGAGCTGGAAACCTATTTTAACCCCTTATTTTTTCCAACCAAACAGCCCCTTAGGAGAGAAAAACAAGTCTTTGGTGCTGGCCTTTAGGTCAATGTGATTAAGTTTATATTCTTGTACCATGAAGGAGTAACTCGTATGAAAGCTATTGGAATAATATAGATTCACTTTACCTATCACCATAGATTACATCAAAGACATGCATTAAGCCCTTTATTCATGGATAATTTTATGAAGCAAATACATGATGAGGCTCCTATGTTTACGAACTTAGAACTCTCCCAAATGAAGACAAAGAACTTACTTTTATTTTTTTAATTTTTTCCTGATGAAACAAAGATTACAATAGTCCTTTATATAGGCTTCAAAAATAAAATATATAGGCATACCAATAGTCACAAATTAAACTCCTCTTTTAATGTCATAAAGATAAAATATCATAAAGGAGTGAGTAACTCTTATTCTTCCATAACCTATATCTCTTCCCCTTCTAAACTTCTGACCCTTGCACTTCTAAAACTCATACTAAAACCTCATTTATTCTAACATTTTAATTCGTTATTCTAACACGCACGCCCCTTCAAATCAAAATGTCTTTATGCACGCATGTCTCTTAGCCTTATGGAAGTTTCACCTAATAATGGCTTGGTGAATATGTCTGCTACTTGTTCAGTGGTGTGACAATGCTTCAGTACAACGGTTTTCTGCTTTACATGGTCTCTGAGAAAAAAAAACCATGTATCTATGTGTTTTATCCTCCTATGATGTACTAGGTTCTTTACAAGCTGGATGGCTGATTTGTTGTCCATAAAAATTACGATCGAGTCATGATCCAACTCCTTTAATATGTTTCGCAACCAAATTCCTTCACATACTGTAGATGCAGCCACCACATACTCTACTTCACATGAAGATAAGGCTACAATTCTTTGCTTCTTTAAGGTCCATGAAAATGCAGTTGACCCAAGATAGAAGATATAGTTTGTAGTGCTTTTCCTCTCACCTTGGTCACCTCCCCAGTCACTATCTGAGTAACTAACTAGTTGTGCATTTTCATCATATGCATAAAAGAGACCCAGGTTGAGTGTGCCTTTGATATACCTTAGTATCCTCTTCGCATCTAGCTAGTGATACTCCTTCGGTGTCTCAATGTAACGACTCACAAGTCTGACTCCATAAGTAATATCAGGCCTTGTGATCATCAAGTATCTCAGGCTGCCAACTAGACTTTTGAAAAGTGTTGAATCCACGAAACATCCGTCTCCTTCTCTTGAGAGCTTCATTCCGATGGCTATTGAGGTGTTCACAGGGTTACATTCATTCATCTTGAACTTCTCAAAGATCTCCTTAATGTACTTCTTCTGGGATATAAAAATCCCCTCTTGCTGTTGCTTAACTTTAATGCCAAGAAAATAGGACATCAATCTATTATCTATCATCTCAAATTCATTGAACATTGCCATCTTGAATTCAGCAAGCATCTTGGTACTGCTTCCTGTGTACAATAAATCATCAACATAAAGACAAAATATTAGAAATTCGCCTTTATGGTTCCCCTTCATGTAGATGGCATGTTCATAGGGACATTTAATGAAGCCATTTTTATGAAGATAGCCATCAATTCGGGTGTTCCATGCCCGTGGTGCCTGCTTTAAGCCATACAAGGCTTTCTTCAAATGGTACACTTTGTCTTCTTGCCGTTTTACAAGAAAGCCTTCTGATTGTTGCACGTACACCTCTTCCTCAAGAACACCATTGAGGAATGCTAACTTGACATCCAAATGATATATATTCCACTAGTGATGAGCTACAAGTGAAATTAATAGTCTCACCGTATCCAGTTGAGCAACCGGAGCAAAGACTTCTTTATAGTCGATGCCGTACTTTTGTTTGTAACCTTTCGCTACAAGTCTCGCCTTGTACCGATCAACTTCACCATTTGCTGTGCGCTTGATCTTGTACACCCACTTGACCCCTATTACCTTGTGATTTTGTGGAAGTGTTGTCAACTCCTAAGTGTCATTCTTTTGGATGACGTGGATCTCCTGTTCCATTGCTGTTTGCTAACAATCTTCTTTTACGGCTTCTTGGAAGGTGTGAGGTTCATGATCAGCATATAAGCAGAAGAGATTTGACTCTCCGTCTTCTTCTATCTGCTCATTGATCTCCCTGAGGCTTCTTATTTTGATGGGACCTCGTTGCACGGTAGATCCGCTGCTACTACCTTCCCCAAAAGATGGAGAACCTCTTGCAAGAGAGGGTGTAGAATGTGGAGGAGATGGTGGTGTAGCTAGTGATGGTTCCTCATGTAGAGACTCATCAGGTTCATTCACCACGGGTTGATCTTTGGTAGTCTCTTCATTTCTCCAGTTTCATGCTTCTTCTTCATTGAAGACAACGTCTCTACTAACAACTAGTTTCTTGTTTAGTGGATTGTAGAGCTCGTATGCCTTCGACTCCTTGCTATATCTGATGAAAATACATTTTCACTGTGATTGTCAAGCTTATTCCTTTTGACTTTGGGTACTTGAGCATATGCAACACACCCAAAAATTTATAAGTGTGCCACACTAGGCGTGTAACCGCTCCATGCCTCTTGAGGTGTCTTGTTCTTCACTATCTTTGTGGGGCATCGATTGAGCAAATAAGCTGAGCACACCACGGCTTCTGCCTAGAACTGCTTTGGCAATCCCTTTTCTTTGAGCATGGTTCTTGTCATGTCGAGGATGGTCAGGTTCTTTCTTTCTGCAATGCTATTTCCCTGTGGTGTGTAGGTAGTAGTAATTTGTCTCTTTATACCTTGATCCCTGTAATATTCTTGAAACAAATTTAAGATGTACTCGCCACCTCGGTCAGATCGAAGAATTTTTAGCTTGTGGCCGCTCTCTGTTTCAACTAAAACTTTAAAATGCTTGAATGTAGTAAAGGCAACAGATTTTTCTTTAAGAGTGTACACCCACAACTTTCTACTGATGTCATCAATGAAGGTTATAAAATATCTATTACCTCTCAAAGAGACGGGATCGATTGGTCCGTAGATGTCGATGTGAATAAGTTGCAAAGGTGAATTTGCTCTCCATGATTCTCCACAAGGAAAAGGAAGTCATGGTTGCTTGCCAATTACACAACCTTCACAAATATGATTCGGTGGATCGATTATTAGTAGACCTTGTACCATGCCAGCTGTAGATAGTAACTTTAGGCTGCTGAAGTTTAGATGGCCGAAGCGAAGATGCCACCTCCATGACTCATTCTCTATGAGTCCTTGAAAACACTTGTCGACTTTCGTGTTTAGATGCAAGGGAAACATGCGGTTCCTTGTCATCTTAACACAAGCTATGAGGCCTCCATTTGCATTTTTCAACCAAAGATGGTTGTTCTCTATATATACTTTGTATCTCTTCTCGAGTAATTGACCGATGCTAAGAATATTATTTTTCATGTTAGGAATATAGTAATTTCTAATGTTTACTATATTCCTAACATGAAAAATAATATTCTTAGCATCGGTCTTATCATCCTTTTGATAGATTTTAATCTTCCATTTGCCTTCAACCGTGAGTTTTGAAGAATCTCCGAGGCTCACACTTCCATGAACTTCTTCTGTGAGTTCCATGAAAAGTTTTTTCTTCCCGCACATGTGGTTGCTAGCACCCGGGTCAAGGTACCAAGCATCATTCTTAACAATTGAATCCTCATTAGCAAGAAGAAGCGTAGAGTTGTTACCCATATCATTTGTTGCTTCAGCAAGATTGGTTTAGTCTTCAGTTTTGTGCCAACAATCTGAAGCATAGTACCCAAACTTGTGATAGTTATAGCACTGAACATTCTTGTTGTTTCCACACCTAGGTGTGGATCTTCCATGATTGTTTCATCCTCATCCTCTAAAGCTTTGGGTCACAACTTGATTTTGAGTGGTTTGCTGTTGGGGACCACGTCCACTACCTCTACCACGACCATGACCATGACCTCTACCTTGTGAGCCTTGATTACTTAGAGTCAATGTTGACTCTAGTACTTGTTCCAAAACTATGGAACTAGCCTTCTTTTGCATTCATTGTTCTTCAACTTGGAGAGATCCCAAGAGCTCCTCTATTGAGATCTCCTCTAAATTCTTTGACTCCTCAATTGCCGCCACCACGTGCTCAAATTTTGATGTGAGGGATCAGAGCAACTTCTCCATCACTCGGATGTCCTCCATCTTCTCTCCATTTCTCTTTATTTTATTCACAATTAGAATTAATCATGAATAATAATCTGAGATTTTTTTCTTCATCTTTCATTTGAGCGGCTTCAAGATCGCCCCCTCAAAATTTGGAGGTGAATTCGCTTCACCCGCTCGACACCTTTGTAGATGGTAGCAAGGATTTATCATGCTTCCTTGCTCTTTGTTGCTTCGGCAACTCTCTCAAAGGTAGGCTCGTCCAACCCTTGATAGAGTAGAAAACGAGCTTTGCTATCTTTCTTTCTTTGCTCTCTGAGAGCCTTCTTCTCTTTGGCGGTGTAGGTGACTTCTACTTCTAGTGTAGGTTCTGCGAACCCATTAATGATTAGCTCCCACAACTCTTGAGAAGCAAATAAGGCTCTCATTTGGATTGACCAACTCTCATAGTTATCTTTTGATAATTTGGGCACTTGAGGATTGACAAGATTATTTGTGGTAGCCATGAGAAGAAGAAAGAATGGTAAAATTGGATCAAGTGGCTCTGATACCACTGTTGACTCTAAAGTATACGAACTTAGAACTCTCCCAAATGAAGACAAAGAGCTTACTTTTATTTCTTCAATTTTTTCTTGATGAAACAAGGATTACAATAGCTCTTTATATAGGCTTCAAAAACAAAACGTATAGGCATACCAATAGTCACAAATTAAACTCCTCTTTTAATGTCATAAAGATAAAATATCATAAGGAGTGAGTAACTCTTATTCTTTCATAACCTATGTCTCTTCCCCTTCTAAACTTATGACCCTTGCACTTCTAAAACCTATGCTATTAACCTCATTTATTCTAACATTTTAATTTGATATTCCAACAGTATTAACATAGTTAACCTACTTGATAATCCTAAAGACTAAATTATTAACTCATTATATAAGTTTTACTTTAACCATTGTGATCATTTTTACAGTATTTGGGAATAACAAAGATTTTGACTATTTTCTTTATTTAACTTTTAATCCTTCTAAATAGGAGTATTTGTAAACCCCTTATTTTGAGAAGTTAATTCATTTTAATCTCTCTAGAGGGTTTAGCTTAACCCTTATATATTTTTTATGTTTGGCAAATTATAGATAGTTAACTCACTTTAACCCTTGTATAGATTTTTTGTATTTGACAGGTTAAGAAGGGGTTAAGTTGTGACGCCCATGTTTTCACACATGGCTGCAATCCAAGGTGAACCCAGAGATATCAAACTTACCATGCACCCATACTGTGCTACAACAAGTTTTACCAATCACAGTAATATCCTCTAGTAGGATCAAATAAAAGCGTAGGTACAAAACAGGCAAAGAAGTAGAATAATAATAATAGACATGATAAAGAGGATGATATCTCATAAATAAATGTCATGTCTCAACTGAAAATAAACTAAAATACATATGGAGTCTGAAATAACATACGATGTCTCAACAAGAATCAAAACGGAAAGTCGAACTAAGACATATTGCCTTTACAAAATGAAACTAAACTCTAACTCTGAATAAAATTTAAAACTATAGTGGAGCCTCTAATAAATCTCTCGGGACGGCGACTATGCAAGAACTCCGTCATCCTACGGTTCTCCGGAATTCTGAGCTACCTGAAAGGGTATTTTTAAAAGAAAAAGAAACAACAACAAGAGCGTCAGAGCGCTACAGCAAGATTACCCTCATCCGCCCCCAGGGAAAGAGCTGCTAGGATGGAGTGGAGGCTCTATCTATTAAGCATAGTCTACCTATATTATTTTTCCCGTATCTAGCGGAATTAATATTCAGACACCTACAAAACGATACGTAGTACGTCGAGCGAAATAATCCAAATAAGGAAACCCTCATGTATATACCATATATCCCGAATCGTAAACATCTAAACATTAATACCGAAATAAGAATAAATAATCTAATAAAACCAAAAATTAGAGATCCATAACACGAGACTGGTACGTCGAACGAAATAATCCAAACAAGGAAACCCTCATGTACATACCATAAGTCTCAAATTATGAATCTCTAATCATCGATCCCAACTAAGAAAAAAAAGACAGTAAAAGAAATAAGATATCAACACATCGTATTTATAATATCTTCCACAATCACTAGAGAGATAGAATAAAATACCAACATATAATTTTGTATACTTTCAAAAGTAACGTATCTTAGTTATATAGTTCACTGATAGGTCGTATTTATAATCGGCATCTGTCATACTTAGGCTATCAAGTAATTATCTCAGTGCGACGGACTACCCTATATGTATCCTAAACTGTGTACACGGCTCATTAGTCTAATCGCGATCTCAGTGCATAACATGAGTGCGGGACGGACTGCCAAATAGGCATCCTAGAAATACGGCTCACGAGCCTCATCGCACCCTAGTGCGGGACGGACGGCTAGATCAAGCCTCCTAAAATCCGACTCAATGGCCTGTACATATGGAATATCGACGCACTACCTCATGTAGTACTAAACTGAGCTCATCAACGATATCCACCTCATATTAATCTTGTACCTCTGGCATGTCGATGCACTATCACATATAATACTGAGCTATGCTCATCAAGGACATCCAACATGTATATGAACTATATCTAATTCAAATATGATCAAATCAAAATTTATCATAATCCCCTTGGGATTCTTAAATGTATAATATAACATATTCATGACTATACATATAATATCAAGCCGCTCAAAACTCCGCGAACGCACCTCAAAACGGCGCAACACAGCTCCACAAAACAAGCAGGAAAAACAAACATAACATCTGTTAGTAAAACAAGCATATCTTTTTATAGGAAAACTATTTTTATAAATGGTTTTCTGTTTTGAAAACTAGATTCAGACATCTTTCATATGACATAAGTTTGGTTCAGTTTGGAGTTCATTTGTTATCCCAAATCTCTAGATAAACATTATATATGTGCAACCATTTTTCTACAGGACATGTTGTTAGTAAAAAGATCATATCTTTTTCTATACAAATTATTTTTAAGATTAGTCTTCTGTTTTAGAAACTAGATAAATATATATTTTATTTGGCACTAGTTTGGTTAAATTTAGAGTTTATTTTCTATTTTGAAATCTCAGTTAAACATGATACAATTGCTGTAGTTTTCTACAGAAAATATTTATTTAGTACATCTCTTAAATTTCTCATATATAAATGAAATTATAAAAAACCCAAATGATCATGATCATGATACTATCATAAACAGTAAGAAAAAATTATTAATCTAGCATTGGTTTATGTTTTAACATCAAAAATTTAAATTTTATCACATCATGTTAAGATTCAAGCATAAAAACACATATTCAACATCATATTAAACATCTAACTAGTTATTTAACTATGTGGAAGGATTTGGTTGAAGATAATCTTGCCTTAGACGTTGTTCTAAGCCTCTGAAATAACTAGCAACCAAAAAGAAGTGCAACCAAGCCGTTTTTCCCTTGCTACACGTTGATGATCTCACCCTCGTGTCGATATTTGCATCACAAAGCTCTCAAAATTCTCAACTTTAGGGCTAGGGGTTCAGAGAGAGGAAGAGGGTCTTCTAGGATTTGAAACTCTGATGTAAGGATGTTAATTTTTGTAAAAATACATGTTTATATATATGCAAACCCGAAATAAACCCGTTTGATCCGAACCAGGAATCCTAATCTGACTAGGAAAATGACCTTCGGTATTTTGACCATAACTTTCACGTCCTATCTCGGAATGAGGTGATATAAGACTTATTGGAAAGCTCTTGAAGATACCTAAAACTTTTGTCTTTTAAGTTTTTCCCAATTCCAACTATATCAGAGAAAAAAATATAAAATCTCTCCGCTATTCATAAATTTCCAGATTTATACATCGAGCATGAATTGTGCATTTGCTCTTATACATATACACATATACATTGAATTGATCTCAAACCAATTCCTAGCATACTCAAACATCATAATATGTTATTTATAAATATATAATATATTTATTATTATTTATCATAAAATATTCAAATTTTTTGGGTATTACATAAGTCTCCTTAACCCCTCACTTAACCCTTGGACAAATGGTATCTTAGGCAACTATTGGTTGAGCTTGGTATTGGGACTAGGACTTGAAATCCTAGCACTTGTTTCTAAAGTCTAAACCCAGGTTTGGCAGTAGCGTAGTAGATGGGATTAGGACTTGAAATCTTCCCATCCTCTCCCCGTAGACGTAGATAATTTACCGAACCACGTAAAATCTCTGTGTTTGAGTTTGATTTTGGCCGTTCTTTTGTAAATTACACTCGTTAGTTGTTCTCCTCTCATTGCTCGACGACTCATTTGGTATGTGTGCACACTTCCGCCGATGTGCAACAGTAATTGTTAGAGGGAGTTTAACATGATATTAGAGCAACTGGAATTCATATTCTATAAGCCACGAATTTAAAGCAGATTTTCTAAAAATAATCGACACCGTGCCTTTATTATCATCTGTATAGCATGAACGTAACTTAAGAATTTGTCATCATAAGTACACGCATTCTCTTGTGCTTTTGGTGGAAATTAATTTTTTTTTTGCAAATTTTTGGTTAGGTCATTCACCTACTAAGTTTTCTAGGGCATATTACGAGTGTCGGAAGGCAAGGACTAAAGATGTTGTAGGAAGAGCTAATTTGGATGTTGATCATGCAACAGGAGCTGTAGATGAAATTGGTGTTGCTGTTTAATTCTGATGGTGTAAGTTCAAAAATTAAGCAGCTTTGTTCGTGGGTGGAGTTTTAATGATGCTGTTCAAGTGGAAGCCTTTGTTCTTCGGGGGTGTTTTACTGTTAGTTTGTTCATGTAGAGCTTTTGTTTTTGCTGGGAGGATTTTGGTTATTTTTAAGAAACTTGTGTTGGAGTTATAATAAAGATAACTTAAAACTTGGGTTTGTAGAGGAAAAGAGGAAAACTTTAGTCCCACATTGGAAAAGAGATGGGAAGTAGGCTCTTTATCTATGCCTAGAAGAATACAAAGGTTATGCTCCACACCACACACGCGCGCGCCGGCCGGGCCGAGCTCGGGCTCAGGTCGGGTGGCACGCGCCCACAACCTGCGGACACGAATGCAGCTCCGGATTAATGGGCCCTTATTTTTATTAACGTGATTAAAAACGTATTAACTGCGGGTTTATGTATAACGGCTGTTTAACCCTATAAAAGGACCTAAACCCGAATAGTTTTACACAATGAAAAGAAAACAATAGATCTCTTCTTTACTTCTTCTCTTTTCAAATAATTTTCTGCTTCCGCTGGTTTCCTGAAAGTTGAGGAGAATTCGCAAAACCTTCTTGAAGCTCATGCCGACGAGGAGGAGGTCGCCTGACCGAGGGTCGTTGTATCTCCGGGAATTTTTGCCGTGTAGCCCTGTACGAGAGGGGGCAATTAGTTTCTTGGGACAGTGCTTGCACGCCTCGACCATCAGGCTATATTCTAAAGTCAGTTTAATTTTATATCTATTTTGAATCATTATCTAATTCTGTTAAAACTGCATTTTGTGCTAATTACACTCTAAACAGCTTATATTCCCAACAACTTGTAAAGGGTAACAATATATTCTAGACCTGTCATTCTATGATTGGAGGTGGTAGGCTCTCCTTGTGTCCAACCATTTGTTAGTGCGGTAGTGACTGGAATATTTTGATTCCATCCCTTTTCTCTAAAGGGGAAGAAAAGAAGGTCTAGAGTTAATGGAAAGTTGGTTAACTTTAAAATTTATCAGAAAGTTTTTTACATAACTGTAACATCACATGGCTTGGTAAAATTATACAGAGAGAAAAAAATTTCTGTCAAAATTATATACAGTCCACACTTTAAGGTTTTTTTGAATAAATCTTAAAATTAAATAGGGGTTTCTCACAACCCTTATACTTAAGAGAGATTAGCTAGATGCACGTGCAATGCACATCGTTAAATATCATAATTATTTAAATTAATAAAAAATAGAATAAAAATAAAAATAAAATAAAGTTTTTTGTGGATTTGATCAACTCAATAATCTCTCTCTCTCAACTGAAATATCGTCATTGTTTCCTTCAACCAGACTATGGCCATGTGATCTACTATTTATGAATTATAAACACATTAATCTAGTACAACATCTCTGTTTATTAGTATCTTGAACTCTTCATAAAATGAAAGATGGGTAATCATTCAATTCGTAAATAAATTTTTTATATGAATTTACTTGTAATATGTCTGTTTGCGTCGGAAAATGATTTCATTTGTGGAATCCATTATAACTCGTTTATCGAATTACAAGATTCAAAAGAGTGACCCTTTTTATAAGACTTCTCTACACAAAAGAAATAAACAGAAATCTCCTAGAAACACACGCATGATCGTTTATCGATCGCTGCTTGTGTGGGATCTTTGCCTATGACGGGGACTCTTTGATCCATGAACCGTCGAGTATCAGATCCGGTTGATCTTGTTTCGTAGAGGAAACAAGAATTGAAGTAAATTCTCAATAATGTGAGATAAGTACTCTTCTTAAGATCACAATGACAGTATGATCTTAAGGAAACTGACGCAGGAACTATAGATCTATCGAACTCCTCCTCTTTATGCTGAAGAACTCGCCAAGATCTGGCCTTTAGATCTTAAATTCATGGCTCTCCTCTCATAAGGTCAGCAACTCGCCTCCAAGCTCCGAAATTCTAGATCCGCGTGTATAGGGGCCCTAGGGGTGTATTTATAGGCATCGGATGCCGTGTTTTCGGATAGGAATCTGCGATTTGATCATATCCTTAGTTAATAACAGCTTTTCCATGTTCAAGGATAACCCCAAGGTAGTTAGGGAGGTTGATCTGTACGAAACAGTTATGTCTTTGTCACGCCCTGCTTCCCAAAATACCAGGGAATCGGAACGTGAACAAGCCCGCGACGTATTAGACTGAGGAGAAATAAGTACTAAACCCCTTCTACTCAATCTAATACGCTAAGCGTCAATCAAATATAAAATGAAGGCACAGGTCCCCGATCACAATGGCGAGAATATAATAAACAACTCAGAACTAAAAGATACATATCACAACTAAAATGATCATCCAGACGTAATATTCAGGCCAAACATGCCCTTATACAAAACTATCTGAAAACTGGGGAATATAAAAATAGTACATCGACCAACAGAAATAAAAGTACTGGAAAGTAAACTAGGATCATCAGCTAACTAAAGGGGTAACTAAGCTTCGACTTGTTCTTCTGCTCCGTCTGCAAAGCCTTCCTGCGGAGAATCCTCTAGCTCCTGTACTAATCCAAGCTGTAGTTGTCCGTCCACTAAATCTGACGTACATCCCGAGAGGAAAGGAGTACGTCAGCGTGTAGGGTACACGGCAAGATCCCAAAAAGAATAATAGAAACGGTCGTGCGACCAATGCAATAATGGTAATAAAAAATAGAAACATGCAACTGAAATACTAATAATCTAAATAAAATTTACTACTATAAAATAGAATAATCAGAATAAATCTAAGAAAATTAACCAAGTAACAAGTCGATCATGTCGCTAGCGATCAGAATAATCATCCAAGTACAGAGTCATACACTAGATGGAATTAATACTTAAAATCTACAACAAGAGACGTACGTCGAGTGAAATAATCCAAACAAGGAAACCATCATGTATATACCATAGTCTCAAATTATAGAAATTAAATATTAATCCCGATCTATGTATGAAAAGAAACATAACTGGTCCGTATCTCACAAGAATTCATACATAGCCAAGAAACGAGGTCATGTAACTAGCCATCCTATAACAGGTCGCTGGTTCACATCTCACACAGAGTCCACGTTCATATCAACGGATAACTGACTGTTCATAAATCCCCTACGTGCACCCAATACGCCGCTACACAAGATCGGTCAGAGGGCTACACGTAATCCGATTCCCGCCTGGTCCGAACTTAAGCTAAACTCGGTAGAATATCAAAATCACGGACCAAAGTGACTACACAAGCTTCACTTTGACCCAACAAACCAACCCCAATGCTACACAAGATCATGGGGCGAGCCTGGAAGATACATCAACAGTCTTATCCGATCACATGAATACGGACTTTCCCATCCCAACTCTTCTCATTTTGCTAAGTCAACAACACACAAGTCTCTAGGTCTTATTCATGTCACACAGGTCACTATAGTCATAAACTCATAACGATTCTTAATCACAACAAGGAACAATCAATACAACTAATCAGGTACAATAATATCATAGCATATCAGATAATCAAAATTAAGAATTTGAATCATAAATTTTTTCTAAAATAATCTTTTGAAATAACAATCTATTTACTTCAAAATAATTCTTTTTTTTCTAAAATAAATTCTTTTCTCATTATAATAATTCTAAAATAATCTTTTAAATAATAATTTCATAAATTCAAAAATAATCCTTTTATATGATAAATTTCTATTAATTCAAAATAGTCTATTTTCCTAAAATAATTTATTTTTTAAAAAATATTTATCATTCTAAAATGATTTCTTCCACAAGATAATTTCTAAAAATTATTATAATTATTCTAAAATGATCCCTTTTTTTCCAAGATAATTCCTCTTAAATTATTATAATTTTCTAAAATGATTTTGTTCTTAAATAAATTAATTTTAATTAATATAATTTTCCCAAAATAATTCTACTACCGAAATAAATTCTTTTAATTTATCATAATTATTCTAAAAATACTATTTATCACATAATTATGATTTATCTAATATTATTCATCAAACAATCCCGTGCAGATAAATATATCAGACCTAAAATTATAGATAATTCATAATAAATAAAAAATTCAAATATGAGCAAGTGGGATCTTGCCTTGGGTATATCGTGGACTGTAATGGGGGCCGTCGGGGTGGTTGCACAGCGTTACGATGGGTTTCGCGGAATCGACGACTAAAATTATAATTAGAGTGTTAATACGACGTGCGATATTCGAACGAGTATAACGAGTTGTAGATAGGAGCCTAAGTGAAAGGAATATACCGTATGATAGACAACACGAAGGGCTACGCATCGGCGAAGGAACCGACGGGAACGGAGGTCGGAGTTGGCCGGAAAACGCGCGCGAAGTTGGGTCCGAATTGCAGTTTTCTGCAGTGAGCTCACTGATTCGAGCTCGTCGGCGATGGGCTGCTGGGGGTTGTTGGCGGTGATGGGGGTGGCTACAGGTTTGGGATAGTGGCGACAACGGTGGGCGACGATGGGCTGGTTGGCGATGGCTCGACGACGACGAAGGAGGAGCTCGGAGGCGTTGTCGACGGCGACGTGAGGGCGATGAAGGGCTGTTTGGTGTCGGGGATATATTGAAGAGGAGGAGCTGGAGGTGGGGAGTTGGGCGGCGGGCCTGAGGGCGTTGGCTATGAGCTGGGTAGCTGGGGCTCGGCGTGGTGCGGCTGAGGAGCTCGTCGGAGCTCGGTGACGACGAGCAGGGGCGCGGTTGAGCAGAGAGGGAGGTGGAGGCTGACCGTGAGGAGAAGGTGATGCTGTCGTCGGGTCGGACTGAGCTCGTGGAGGCAGAGCTCGCGGCGGCGGGGCTCGTGGCTGAAGTTCACTGAGGTGATGGGGCGGCGAACAGGGAAAGCGGTGCTCGTGGAGGATGAGATGATGGTCGGTGATGGCGTCGGAGCTCAACGGAAGACGGAGGAGATTGCGGTGGCTCTGCGGAGGATGGAGGCTTTGATGGCTGAGCTCGAAGTTGAGGAGGTAGAGGGAGAGATGAAGTGGGAGATGGGTTTATGTAGAGGAGAGAGAGAGAGAGAAATTCATGAGTGAGAGAGAGAGAGAGAGAGGAAAACTGAGTGTGAGATAGAGAGAAATGAGATAATTAATAGGGGAGAGAGGGTGTGACAGTGACAGGGAGAGAAAAGAGAGAAAGGGGACGTGTGAGAGTGAGAGAGATGAATTCAGGGTTCTTTTGAGGAGCGGGGGAATCATGAGGTGGGGTGTGCGGGAAACATGGGGGAGGGTTTTAGGGGAGGTGGGGTAGGGTTGAGAGTATGAGAATAAGAGAGATGAAGAGAGAGATACAGAGTGAAATACCGGTGAGAGGAAAAACACAGGGAAAAATACCCCTTTAAATAATTTAAAAATATCATAAAATTTATTCAAATAAATATTAAAAATTTATAGTCAAATAACAATAACGATAACAATAATGAATAATTATCTATTAATTTAAAAATTTTACCGAAACAATTAAATTTATAATTAGCAAAACTTATTAAAATAAAATAATACCGTATTTTTTAAATCGTAGAAAAATTCTTGAGAAATTGGAAAAATACAAATAGTCTTTTAGAAAATATTATTTAATATTTAAATACCAGAAAATTATTTAAACCCGTATTAGAAATTTACGGTCATTACATCCTACCCCCCTTAAAACAAATTCCGTCCTTGGAATTAAAACAAGGACGAAATATAAAGACAGATTCATCTCAACTCATATAAAGTTTAAATATATTGCATATCCATAAATAGGAAAAGTCATACAAAGCGTTTCAAAATAAGATACAAGACAAGACAGCTAGGATTCAGGAAATAGATGTGCGTATCGCTGTCGCATCTCAGACTCAGTTTCCTAAGTCGACTCTCCAAGAGAATCCTGGTACCACATCACACGAACAAGCGGAACGGTCTTGTTCTGGAGACTCTTCTCCCTTTGGTCTAAAATCGCCACAGGCTACTGCTCGTATGTCAAATCGGATCGCACCTCAATCTCCGAGAAATCTATGACATGACTTGGATCTCCAACGTATTTTCGCAACTAAGAAATGTGGAATACGTTGTGCTCTCCAGCCAGGGCGGGTGGTAATGCAAATCGGTACACCACTTCTCTAACTCTCTCTAATACGTCGAAAGGTCCCACATATCACGGATTCAACTTCCTACGCCTTCCAAAGCGAATGGTGCCTCGGTTGGGGGAAATCTTCAGGAACACATGATCTCCTGGCTGAAACTCCAAGTGGCGGCGCTTCGCATCTGCCCAATGCTTGAATCTGTCCTGCGCTATGCGAAGTCGCTCTCGGATGATCCTGACCGCATCAAGTGATTGTTTTTGTCAAAAGTTGCTTTCATCGTAGATTCCATTAATCTTCGGTCGATTACAGAAAGTTACAATGAAAAATAAGTAAAATTACAACTCCTGAGAAAATAAACGCAGGATCGTTGTTTGGATCACTGCTTTTGTGGGTTCTTTGCCTGTGCCGGGAGCGCTTTAGCTCGTGGACCACCGAATCACAGATCATGAAGAGGGGGCTTATGATTCTGATCTCGTTTATCGAAATGAGAATTTGAAACGATATCTTATCGAAGTAAGATAGTTGTTCTTCTTGAGCTCAAGTCAAAGCTCGAATGTCAAGGAATTGCTCCAAGAACTGAAATCTCTGCTCTCTCTCTGCTCTGGAATGCTCTAACAAATGCTTGATCCTCGTCAGAAGTGACCCTAGGGGGGTATTTATAGCCTCCGGGGTCTGTAACTGCAAAAACTCAACAACCGAAGAAATTAGTACGGCGAGACAGTGTTTACTGTCTCGCTGGGCGAGATAGTGTTTGCTGTCTCGTCCCGCGAGACAGTAAATTTACTGTCTCGCCCAGCGAGACAGTGAATACTGTCTTGGAAAACGATAGTTTTTCCTTGTAACTGCTTTCCCACGTTTCAAACTCTGTTATTTTGGCAGTTATTCACGTGATTTTCGCCCACGATGTTTTCCACGTCCCTTGGCAGTTAATGGACACGTGTGTGGCGGTTATCGAGGTGGTTTTCTGACCAATTCAACGCTGTCTTGCTGGCGAGACAGCAAAGCCTGTCTCGCTGGCGAGACAGCAAAGCCTATCTCGCTGGCGAGACAGTTCATACTTGTCTTGATTTTCTCAAAACAGTATGAGATCAACTCTTGTGATTTCTTTGAGTGATCTTATCTATGTTTGGGATACCTATTAGCATTTTTTGACGCCTACAGATACCCCCTCCAAAGTATTCCAGACGTATTCTTTTATAGAAGAGTCTGGGATACTTTGGATAAGATAGGTTTTACTTATGATTCCTTCAATGCTTGGTTGAGTAGATCGTGTAGAAGAACCCGTAGATGGCTTCAACTCTTGACCTCTTTGTCTCTTAGTCTATTCAGTTCTTTGTAGAATAGCTAATGTTCTCCCGGTGTCGCGTTTATCACTTGACCGTTATCGAGATCTTGAATCGAAGCTGGTATTTGTTCTTGTGAATTCAGCTCTTGTCATCAAGTTGATACTTGTATACCCGTCAAGAGATCACTCAGAATATTCTTAAGAATAACCTGAATACTCCAATAGGTATACGAGTATAAACTGTTTCCCTAATTTTAACAGGAAGTTTCTGGAGAATATTACTCAGAATATTCTTAAGAATAACCTGAATACTCCAATAGGTGTGATCAATCAACTCTGGCCTAAAAATCTCTCGTTCGCCAATGTCGTCCCAACTCAACGGAGAGCGACACTTCCTGCCATATAGTGTTGCAAAAGGGGCCATTCCAATACTAGCCTGAAAACTATTGTTGTATGCAAACTCCACCAAATGCAAATGATCTTCCCACGATCCGTGAAAGCCAAGTATACAAGCTCTAAGCATATCCTTCAAAATCTGAATGGTCCTCTCCGACTGCCCATCGGTCTGGGGATGATAAGCTGTGTTGAAACTGAGACTGGTCCCAAGACTCGCCTGCAAACTCTTCCAGAACTCTGAGGTAAATCGGGTATCGCGACTTGAAACGATGCGCACCGGAACTCCCTGCAATCGTACGATCTCCTGCAATACTAGAGATTTACTAACACTCGTGGGAAAGGAACTCATTGAAATATATATAGATAAATATTTTACCTCCATGTATCTTTGAGCAAGATGCTCCGTTGATTGTCCCACTCGGAATGGAATAAAGTGAGCTGATTTGGTTAATCGATCTACGATCACCCAAACAGCATCATTTTGTCTAGTGCTCCGAGGTAAGCTAGTAACGAAGTCCATGGTGACATGCTGCCACTTCCATTCTGGAATAGGCAATGGCTACAAAAGACCTGCGATGCGCTGATGCTCTACCTTCACCTGCTGACATACCAGGTACTTAGCCACACTACGAGCCACACTTCTCTTCATACCATGCCACCAAAAGTTCAGCTTCAGATCCTTATATATCTTCGTGCCTCCAGGACGAATAGAATACGGTGAGCTATGAGCTTCTCATAATATCTCCTCTCGAACATCTCCTTCTGGTACACAGATACGACTCCTAAATCGTAAGGATCCGTCCTCATGAACAACAAATTTCGGCCGAAGGCCAGCCACTGCTAACTCTCTGCACTTCTGAAGAAATGAGTCACCTACTTGTGCAACCTTGATTCGCTCGACCAATATCGATAGAATCTGAAGATTCATCAAAGAAGCGGTGACTCCTGGAAGAAGAACTTCCATACTCATATCCCTCACTTCCTGCTGAAGTCTCCACTGAGTTGTGAGGGTCATGATCGTCGGCAAACGGCTCAAAGCATCTGGTACTACATTGACCTTGCCAGGGTGGTACTGAAAGTCGATGTCATAATCTACCATCAGCTCTAACCATCTACGTTGTCTCATGTTGAGCTCCTTCTGAGTGAAGATGTACTTCAAGCTCTTGTGATCAGTGAACACCTTCACTTGCTCTCATAACAAATAATGCCTCCAAAGCTTAAGGGCAAAAATCACAGCTGCCAACTCTAAGTCATGGGTAGGATAATTCTGCTCATGCTTCTTCAACTGACGAGAAGCATATGCTACCACATGACCATCCTGCTAAAGAACGCATCCCAATCCTCTACCTGATGCGTCGCAAAATACTTCAAAGTTCCCACTCTTATCTGGTATCGTCAAGGCTAGGGCCGAAATCAATCGAGACTTTAACTCCTCAAATGCCTGCTCACAAGCATCGGACCAGACAAACTTAATATCCTTCCTCGTAAGTCGTGTCATCGGCTCCGTGATCTTTGAGAAATCCTTGATGAAGCGCCGGTAATATCCAGCTAGCCCCAGGAAGCTCTTAATGTTAGATACTGTCCTAGGGGTAGGCCAATCCCTAACAGCAGATACCTTCGCGGGGTCTACAGATATGCCATCTCTTGACACAACGTGTCCTAGAAACGTGATGCGATCTAGCCAGAACTGGCACTTGTTAAACTTGGCGAACAGCCGATGCTCTCTCAGGGTCTGCAACACGTACCACAAGTGCTCCGCATGCTCTGCTTCACTCTTGGAGTATATCAGGATATCATTAATAAAGACTTCTACAAACTTGTCCAGCACATCATAGAATACCAGATTCATCAAGTTCATGAATGTCGCTGGCGCATTAATCACACCAAACGGCATCACTAAGAACTCATAATATCCATATCTCGTCCAGAACGCATTCTTGGGAACATCAGAGTCCTTGACCTTCACTTGGTGATATCCACTTCACAGATCTAGTTTAGAAAATACTCTCGATCCTCCTAATTGGTCGAAGATATCATCGATACGGGGAAGTGGATACTTATTCTTCACTGTCACAGCATTCAACTCCCGGTAGTCGATGCACATTCGCTTGGATCCATCCTTCTTACCCACAAGCAACACAGGTGCTCCCTAGGCCAATACACTGGGTCGTATCAAGCCTCTCTACATAAGATCATCCAACTGAGTCCGAAGTTCGACCAACTCAGCCGGAGGCATATGATAAGGAGTCTTGGAGATAGGAGCAGTTCCAGGCTTCAATTCTATGGAAAACTCAATTGCTCGATCCGGTGGAAACCCGTAAATATCATCGGGAAATACATCTTTAAATTCCCGAACTACAATTGGCTTCTCGGGTTCCACCTGCATGGTAGCAAACGTCGCCTTCTTCGGTCTAGCTCTGTACTCTACAGGTCCGGCCGATGTGCTGCCACTAAGGAACTCAAACCTCGGGTGATCCAGTATCTCAAATACTACACTTTGACGGCGACAATCAATGGTGGCAAAGAATGACCCCAACCAATCCATCCCAAATACTGCATCAAAGCTCGGCAAATCAATCACCAGAAAGTCTGCGAAGAGTTCCCTCCCGCAGATGACTACAAGGCATGCTTCATAACCACTAGATGCTACTAAGACACCACTGCCCGTGTTGATATTCCAGACCGTAGTCAGAGAAGCTATAGGAAGAGAGTGGGAACTCGCAAAGCGACGAGACAAGAAACAATGGGAGGCTCCAGAATCAAAGAGTGATAAAGCAGGAACGGAAGAAACAAGAACCTTACCTATTACAGGAGAAGATAATGCAACTAAACTTAGCACTCATAACAAATCCTATTATGATATCATCAAGTAATGCTAAATAAAGAAGTTCATATCCAAATAAAACTAAGATGAACAATTCTTACCAGTAATAACCTGGTCGTTCGCTTCAGTTTCCACAGCTGACATCATAAACGTCTGTCGCTGTGGTTGTTGCCGTTGCGCTTCCTGATAAAACTACTTCTGAGGAAGAAGATGCCCTGCTCGGGGATAGGGTCCCTGCTGAGCCGGTGCTACTGGGGCAGGTCGAGGTAGAGCTGGAAGAGCTGCCCGAACTGGAGGTGGGGGCAAGCGGGCCTGCTGTCGCTGTGGACAGTCCTGACTGACATGATCGGGGGATCCACATGTGTAGCACAGACGAAGATGCCTGCGGCACTCCTACTGGGTATGCCAAGTGTAGCCACAATAGGAACATTTCACCGAAGGCTGGCCACGAGTCTGTGCTCCAGACGCTATTAGGGGTGAGCCTGATGAAATGGCTAACGCTAAGAATGCTGCTGCCTCTGCGGGGCCTGCTGCATCCTCTGTGGGGCTTGCTGCTACATCCTCGGAGGAGGACGCTCGACATTCCGGGCCGAAACTGCTGGTGTCCTGCTCTGAGTCACGTGTGAGTCATCAGGTTCCTTATGCACGCCCTCGATCTCGCGTGCTGCATCCAGTACCGTATCATGGGTTGCTAAAGCTCTACCTGCCAGAGCCATCCTAATGTACTTGTCCAGACCCTTCTTAAACGGATGCCTCCTAATAGCAGGGTCTGTAACCAAGTGGTGAGCATATCGGCTCAAGGAAGAAAACTCGGCCTCGTACTCATCAACTGTTCGCCTTCCTTGCTTGAGCTCAACAAATCTATGCAGGAGCTCATCCCGAGCTGACTGAGGAAAATATTTTCTGTTGAAGCGCTCGGTGAATGTCTCCCACAGGATTGGTCTCTCAAGGTGGGTCTTCTCAGCTGCCCACCAAATCCGAGCGGTGTCGGTGAGCTGAATATCCATAAGGTCCACCCATTCTACAGGAGCAATGCGGGTCACCGTGAGAATGGTCTCAGTGACCTTCAAGAACTCCTCTGCTGCTAGATGTCCCTCGGCACCAGAGAAAGAAGGAGGTCGCATATACCGGAACTCCCTAACACTTGTTCTGAGCGAGGAGGATGCTGGTGCTGAGGTTCTCGCTGCAATTGCCCGGCCAGATGCTGCTGATTCGTCGCCAGTCCCTGAATCATTGCCAGAAGTTAGCGAGGGTCCACTTTGGGCAGCGGGCCACTACTACCGGACGGGTTACCATTGCTACGTGTACCCACCATGGTTCTGAAGGGAAGGCGAAGAAAGAGAAGAACGAGGATCAAAATCATTGTAGGAAGAATAAGAAAATCAAGGTCAAAATCAAAACTAAAATTTAGTAAGATAGGAACTAAAACATAGTTATTAAGATAATAGGATATGGGTTCAAATATAGTCTTACGGATAAAATATGATATGCGTCAAATTATTCATTATATTCTCACTGGTGGGAACTCGGTACCATGACTCGGGACCGTGACCTGCATGGGCCACTAACAAAAACCTGTCACGCCCCGCTTCCCAAAATACCAGGGAATCGGAACGTGAACAAGCCCGCGACGTATTAGACTGAGGAGAAATAAGTACTAAACCCCTTCTACTCAATCTAATACGCTAAGCGTCAATCAAATATAAAATGAAGGCACAGGTCCCCGATCACAGTGGCGAGAATATAATAAACAACTCAGAACTAAAAAGATACATATCACAACTGAAATGATCATCTAGACGTAATATTCGGGCAAAACATGCCCTTATACAAAACTATCTGAAAACTAGGGAATATAAAAATAGTATATCGACCAACAGAAATAAAAGTACTGGAAAGTAAACTAGGATCAACAGCTAACTAAAGGGGTAACTAAGCTTCAACTTGTTCTTCTGCTCCGTTTGCAAAGCCTTCCTGCGGAGAATCCTCTAGCTCCTGTACTACTCCGAACTGTAGCTGTCCATCCTCTAAATCTGACGTACATCCCGAGAGGAAAGGAGTACGTCAGCGTGCAGGGTACACGGCAAGATCCCGAAAGGAAGAATACAAACGGTCGTGCGACCAATGCAATAATGGTAATAAAAAATAGAAACAAGCAACTGAAATACTAATAATCTAAATAAAATTTACTACTATAAAATAGAATAATCAGAATAAATCTAAGAAAATCAACCAAGTAACAAGTCGATCATGCCGCTAGCGATCAGAATAATCATCCAAGTACAGAGTCATACACTAGATGGAATTAATACTTAAAATCTACAACAAGAGACGTAGTACGTCGAGCGAAATAATCCAAACAAGGAAACCCTGATGTATATACCATAGTCTCAAATTATAGAAATTAAATATTAATCCCAATCAATGTATGAAAAGAAACATGACTGGTCCGTATCTCACAAGAATTCATACATAGCCAAGAAACGAGGTCATGTAACTAGCCATCCTATAACAGGTCGCTGGTTCACATCTCACACAGAGTCCACGCTCATATCAATGGATAACTGATTGTTCATAAATCCCCTACGTGCACCCAATACGCTGCTACACAAGATCGGTCAGAGTGCTACACGTACGCAATCCGATTCCAGCCTGGTCCGAACTCAAGCTAAACTCAGGTGAATATCAAAATCACGGACCAAAGTGACTACACAAGCTTCACTTTGACCCAACATATCAACCCCAATGCTACACAAGATCATGGGGCGAGCCTGGAAGATACATCAACAGTCTTATCCGATCACATGAACACGGACTTTCCCATCCCAACTCTTCTCATTTTGCTAAGTCAACAACACACAAGTCTCTAGGTCTTATTCATGTCACACAGGTCACTATAGTCATAAACTCATAACGATTCTCAATCACAACAAGGAACAATCAATGCAACTAATCAGGTACAATAATATCATAGCATATCAGATAATCAAAATTAAGAATCTGAATCATAAAATTTTTCTAAAATAATCTTTTGAAATAACAATCTATTTACTTCAAGATAATTCTTTTTTTCTAAAATAAATTCTTTTTTCATTATAATAATTCTAAAAATAATCTTTTAAATAATAATTTCATAAATTCAAAAATAATCCTTTTTATATCATAAATTCCCATTAATTCAAAATAGTCTATTTTCCAAAAATAATTTATTTTTTAAAAAATATTTATCATTCTAAAATGATTTCTTCCACAAGATAATTTCTAAAAATTATTATAATTATTCTAAAATGATCCCTTTTTTCCCAAGATAATTCCTTTTAAATTATTATAATTTTCTAAAATGATTTTGTTCTCAAATAAATTATTTTTAATTAATATAATTATCCAAAAATAATTCGACTACCGAAATAAATTCTTTTAATTTATCATAATTATTTTGAAAATACTATTTATCACATAATTACGATTTATCTAATATTATTCATCAAACAATCCCATGCAGATAAATATATCAGACCTAAAATTATAGATAATTCATAATAAATACAAAATTTAAATATGAGCAAGTGGGATCTTGCCTTGGGTATATCGTGGACTGTAATGGGGGCCGTCGGGGTGGTTGCACAGCGTTACGACGGGTTTCGCAGAATCGACAACTAAAATTATAATTAGAGTGTTAATGCGATGTGCGATATTCGAACGAGTATAACGAGTTGTAGATAAGGAGCCTAAGTGAAAGGAATATACCGTATGATAGACAACACGAAGGGCTACGCACCGGTGAAGGAACCGACGGGAACGGAGGTCGGAGTTGGCCGAAAAACGCGTGCGAAGTTGGGTCCGAACTGTAGTTTTCTGCAGTGAGCTCACAGATTCGAGCTCGTTAGCGGCGGGCTGCTGGGGGTTATTGACGGCGATGGGGGTGGCTACAGGTTTGGGACAGCGGCGACAACGGTGGGTGACGACGGGCTGGTTGGTGATGGCTCGACGGCGACGGAGGATGAGCTCGGAGGCTCTATCGACGGCGGCGTGAGGGCGATGAAGGGGTGTTTGGCGTCGGGGATATATTGAAGAGGAGGAGCTGGAGGTGGGGAGTTGGGGGGCGGGCCTGAGGGCATCGGCTGTGAGCTGGGCAGCTGGGGCTCGGCGTGGTGCGGCTGAGGAGCTCGTCGGAGCTCGGTGACGGCGAGCAGGGGTGTGGTTGAGCGGAGAGGGAGGTGGAGGCTGACCGCGGGGAGAAGGCGGCGCGGTCGTCGGGTCGGACTGAGCTCGTGGAGGCGGAGCTCGCGGCGGCGGGGCTCGTGGCTGAAGTTCGCTGAGGTGATGGGGGCGGCGAACAGGGGAAGGCGGAGCTCGTGGAGGAGGAGATGATGGTCGGTGATGGCGTCGGAGCTCGACGGGAGACGGAGGAGATTGCGGTGGCTCTACGGAGGATGGAGGCTTTGATGGCTGAGCTCGAAGTTGAGGAGGTAGAGGGAGAGATGAAGTGGGAGATGGGTTTATGTAGAGGAGAGAGAGAGAGAGAGAGAAATTCGTGAGTGAGAGAGAGAGAGAGGAAAACTAAGTGTGTGAGAGAGAGAAATGGGATAATTAATAGGGGAGAGGGTGTAACAGTGACAGGTAGAGAAAAGAGAGAAAGGGGACGTGTGAGAGTGAGAAAGATGAAAACAAGAGGGAGAGAGATGAATTCGAGGTTCTTTTGAGGAGCGGGGGAATCACAAGGTGGGGTGTGCGGGAAACATGGGGGAGGGTTTTAGGGGAGGTGGGGTAGGGGTGAGAGAGTATGAGAATAAGAGAGATGAAGAGAGAGATACAGAGTGAAATACCGGTGAGAGGAAAAACACAGGAAAAAATACTCCTTTAAATAATTTAAAAATATCATAAAATTTATTCAAATAAATATTAAAAATTTATAGTCAAATAACAATAACAATAACAATAATGAATAATTAACTATTAATTTAAAAATTTTACCAAAACAATTAAATTTATAATTAGCAAAACTTATTAAAATAAAATAATACCGTATTTTTTAAATCGTAGAAAAATTCTAGAGAAATTGGAAAAATACAAATAGTCTTTTAGAAAATAATATTTAATATTTAAATACCAGAAAATTATTTAAACCCGTATTAGAAATTTACGGTCATTACAGTCTGTTTCGCACATGTGCAAAACACTTTGGTGTGTTTCGCACATATGCGAAACACTTTGGAAAGCTGACGAAAAGACCTACAACTTTTGTCTTTTGAGTTTTTTTAGATTCGAATTGCATTATGGTAGAAATTTTAGTTTTTTATACTCGTGCATCCATTTTCTTCTTGAATCATGCATTCTAAATCTTGTTGCTGCTTTGTCGCATTATCGTTTCATTTTAGCATCAGATGATCCTCTTTTACTTAGATAACGATGTTCTTCATCTTCCCTTCGTCTCGAGCTATATGTGGGAACCTACAGGTAATGTTTAACACCTACAGATACCCCCTCCAAAGTTTTCAACATCCTCAGTATTTTATCGAGGAGTCTGAAATACTTTGGATAAGATAGGCTCTTCAATCTTGCGTGAAAAGGACCCGTGAATGGCTTCAGTCTTTGACTTCTTTAGCTTTCAACTTTCTCAGTATTTTGTCGAATAGTCTGAAATACTTCAGGTGTTGTGTTTATCGCTTGACCATCGTCAAAATCTTAAATTGAAACCGGTGCGTTGATACCTGAATTAGCTCGTATTATTGAGTCGACGTTGAACTGATCATCTTTGTCGGGTGTTTATATCATAATTGCATTTGAACTCCATGTGTGGGAAATAGAGTTATCCTAAGCCTGATTTTAGCGAGATTTGTCGGGCATTGACTTTCGCTGTAGTGTAATCACAGTTTATACTCATACGTAGCTGGAGTCTGCACAGTTTAAGCTCTTAATGTGTTGGAGCATGAAGGAGCAGTTTATACTCGTATACTTCTTGGAGTTTGGGAAAAACAAGCTAAGAATGCATCGGACACTCATTAAGTTGAGCTCTTTGTGCAAGATTTGATTGTAGGACCAGCCGTTGGTGCTGATACAACTACTATCTTTGAAGCTATCCTAGGTGCTCGAGTCACGAGACCAATTGATGAAACTGTTGTGTCAGTGACTATTAAAAAATGTTATGGAGGAGGAGGTTACCAACGCTTTGACTACCACTGCAGACTTTATACAAATTGAGAGTGAATCTGTCATCGCGAGCTATTTGTTATAGGATTTTTGACAAATCCTCAGCTATCAACAGATTTGATAAGCTTTTAGCGATTACCTTTTGAGTCGGGCTAGCATATAGATTGTCTAAGTCTGTTCTACGTGTAACGTTATGCTAAAAGAATGAACTCTCTTAGACTTAATATTACAATATTGAATATGTAGGCTACACGTATTAGATGTAGGCTTATCTCTAATAAGGGATCAAGATAAAGTTCCCCATGCATAAAAAACATGGATTTCGATGCTACGATGTTGAATACGTAGGCTTTGTCGTTTTTACAGGAACAGACTATCTGGCAACATGTGTGAGACGTAGACTTATCTCTAATAAGGGATCGAGATAAAGTCCCCCATGCATGAAAAAACATGGATTTTGGTATTGAGAAAATTGTGTCTTCTCTTGGGGGAAAGACGAATCCTGTTTTGTCTTATCTTGGGGCAAAGACGAACCATGTTTTGTCTTCTCTTGGGGCAAAGACAAACCATACTTTATCTTCTCATAGGACAAAGACGAACCATGTTTTGTCTTCTCTTGGGGAAAAGACGAACTATGTTTTGTCTTCTCTTAGGGCAAAGACGAACCATGTTTTGTCTTCTCTTGGGGCAAAGACGAACCCGATACTGGAAAGGAAGAATTTTATATTCTCTCTCATGTTAAAAAAGAAACTCAAAGTGGGATCTTCACTTAAAAAATAAAAAAAGATTCGGATAACCCTAACTGTCGGAAGGTTTGATTACCTAATCCAAAGATGAATTTCTCGTTTATTGAGAGAGAATTCTAGTTTTGGCCCTAACTATAGAAACGTTTGACCAAGTGGGAGGTTTGAGATGACCCTAACTGTAGAAAGGTTTGATCGCTCTATTTGAAAGTGGATCTCTCATTCATGGAAAGAATCGAGAGGGAATTTTAGCTTTGGTCCTAACTCTAGGAAGGTTTGACCAAGAAACAGTGAGAGTGAAGGTACAAATAACAGTGGGAATGTTGACTTGTACAAATCACTTAGTGGGAGTTTTCGGTGTCAGGTGGTAAGATCTTGACACGAGGGGGTTCGATAATCGCTATGGATCAATAGATTGAAATTTTGAGTGTCATGTCAGGACTTCAACAGTGGGAATATTAAAGGCTAGACATGGTGGGAGTTTGAAGGTTTTTAACCATGAAGAATTTTGGTGAACCCACCGTCAGTTAATTTGATCAGTGAGGGGTTTTGTGGTGGACGATCGTGAATCATCAAGCACTCCAAAATTACACCGTAGGAGTTTCGTGAGGGAAGATTGACCCGATGAAGTCATTGAATCTCATCTCGATGAAAGAATACTCAGAAAGTCACAGTGAGAGGTTCTTAATTATTTTTTTTATGATTAAGAATGAATCATTCACATGACTAGTCTTTATCTGAATAATCAGTTGATCTCAAATTATCCTTAAGAATATCATGCGTAATATTCTCTAGGAACATCCCATTGGCGGTAACGCTGGCTGCCACAGAATCAGGTCTCGGTTCCTGAATTTGTATTCTCCTCAAAGTTCGTATCGACCCCTAGTTTTTTTTGCGAAACTGAGTCCAATGAGGAGCGCATTATTTTCAGCCCATTAGTTTGTGAAACTGAGTCCAATGAGGAGCGCATTATTTTTAGCCATGTTGTTAGGTTACATAGACCCATTATGTGGTCGTGGCTTCCACAGAATCAGGTCTCGGTTGCTGAATTTGTATTCTCCTTAAACTTCGTATCGACCCCTAGCTTTTTTTTGCGAAACTAAGTCCAATGAGGAGCACATTATTTTCAGCCACGTTGTTGGGTTATCCTTAAGAACCTCATGTATAGTATTCTCTAGGAACTTCCTTTTGTTGGAAATAAGGGAAGCTATTTAACCTCGTATACCCATCGGAGGAACATGGAGTAGCAGTTTATACTCGTGTACTCATCAGAGTCTGGGAGAAGCAGTTTATACTCGTATACTCATCGGAGTCTTCGGGAATTAGTTTAACCTTATATACTCATTGGAGGTTCAAGGAGATACAGTTTTTATACTCGTATACTCATCGGATTTTTTAGGAATTAGTTTAATCTCATATACCCATCGGAGATTCAAGGAGATGCAGTTTATACTCGTATACTCATTAGAGTTTGAGAGAAGCAGTTTATACTCGTATACTCATTAGAGTCTTCAGGAATTAGTTTAACCTCTTATACCCATCGAAGGTTCAAGGAGATGTAGTTTATACTATATACTCATCAGAGTTTTTGGGAATTAGATTAACCTCATATACCCATCAGAGCTTCTAGGAGATGTAGTTTATACTCGAATACTCATTAGAGTTTTTGTCATTCTTATTTGGCTTGTTTTGCCGTTATGGTATCGGCGTCAACCAAGACTTGAATACTGTCTTTAAGGGCAAAATAGCTCTTGATGGGATATTGAACCCTCCTATGATATGCACAGTATTTTGGGTCCAAAGTCTTGCTAGCTTTCTCCTGATTTGCAATAGGTGGCAGCTTGATTTTGTTGTTGGCGAGGAGGTACTTAAAGATGGATGGAACTTCATCATCTTCGAAAGAATACTCCTTCTGGAACCTCGGATCGGGAGTCCTATGTTGCCTCTGAGGTTGCTGTTATGACATTTGATTGGTATCCATAGCAGTTGCAGGTGTCTTTCCTTTACTTTGAAGAGTGAACTTCACCGTCTGTTGGCTTCTCTTAATCTTCTTTCTTTTGAGGAAACGTTCGGCTTATTCTCCATGCACCTTTAACTCTTTCCGGGTCTTGGATGGGCTAATCCCCATGGTTTTCAGAATGTCGATGGAGAGGTTGTTATGACAAGTTTGAAGAATAAACTCTTCCATGACCAGGTCTCTGTAGTTCATCACCTTGTTTCGGAAGCGCTTGACAAAATTATCAACTGACTCTTCGTCTTTTTGCTTCTTGTCCACAAGAGTTCCGATCGACATCTTAGTGTTGTCATTAAAAAAGTTGTTGAGAAACAGGATTTCCATGTCGTCCCAGCTATTGATGCTCCCTGGCTTGAGACATTGATACTAATCGAAGGCAGCCCTACGAAGGGTGCCTACGAATGACCGAATCACCAAGGGCTCATTATCAGAGATCATACCCAAGTGAGATTTGAAGTAGATCAAGTGTTAGGTTGGCGAGCCTCTCCCTCCAAATGGCATGAAGTTAATTAGGTTGAACTTCATCGGATACAGAATTGACTCCCACTCTCTCGGGTAAGGACGCAGTATGTCGGTCTTTTTCACCCTTTGAGCTGACATTAAGGTGTTGACCTTATTCTCAAGCTCCTCCATCATTTTATTATCTCCATCCTTATTTTTCTTTGGGGGACATTGAGGAGGATCAACCGGACCATCCCTAGTGTTATTGCTGTTGGAAGGAGTATCAGCAAAAATATGTTCATCCACATCTGCGTCGCTATATCCTGCGTCATTTTGAGCATGAAAACTAGATTCAGTCCACTGACTTAGCTCCAGTTATTGATGAGACTAAGTTCGCAACTCACTTATTTGCTGCATGGTCAACTTCCTCTCCATCTTCATTTCATCCCTAAGCTCTTCTTTTTTCTTGGCCAGAGTTTCTTGGATTATTTGTGTTAGCTTAACAGGAGTGATGTTGAATACCTCACGGGTTAGTCCCATACTAGACATTATTTCGTCTGAAGCGAATGCGGAGCAAGCGTCCGATACTTCATCATCCAAAGACAGACCTTCATGCGTTCTCTTATAGTCCCTACATTTTGTGGCTCTCAATTGGAGTCGAGACATTTGCTGGGATATTCTTGAATTGACTCTTCCTCTTGGACTAAAGTCAGGATCAGAATTATTCGAATGCCATTTTGACTTTTCTTTATCAATCATGTTGATGGTGACTTCAGGGAGTTCGTCAACTTAGACAACTGATCTTCTCTCACAAAAGCGTCTTGATTTGGGTTTTGACGCTTTGATAGAAAGCATTTGGAATACCAAGACCCTCTATGGAGTGGTCTGGAGGCAACTACATTTTGATAATACTGCCCTAATAAGCCTCTCGCACAAGCAATGACAGTTTGTTTCTTGAATACTTCTCTTCCGAGATTTGTTCACACCCCCAGTCTGATAGTACAACTTATCGGTATGATGACGATATAATTTATCGACTGTTGGTTTGACTCCCCACGTATAACGTTGTCTTTGAACGAACTATTAGACCCTAGAGGAGGGGGGTGATTAGGGTCTTATGCTAATCTAATCCCGATTAAATGCCAATTAAAATTATATTGATTAAAATGTTCTTGCAAGAACTATATGAGATGGATATGTGCAAGAATGATATGAATAAGCACAACTAAAATGTACGCTAAGCAAAACACAAACAAACGATATGTTTACGAGGTTAGGTCACCATGACCTATGTCCTCACTCCTCACCTCGAGGAGATCTCCACTATCACAATCCGGTTTGGAAGCCGGAACTTCTACACACTCGGTTTACAAGTTTACCGAAAACTTTCACACAACAAATACTATGCAATCACACTTTACACACTAAGTATAGGAACCTAGCCCGTGTCCTCCTCCTCAAGTGTTCGGATGCAACCTCTCCCTAGGTTCATCAACCGACGCCACTCCTATTGGATTCGACCCCATCTCACGCCTCACACTTCTCTCGGTGTACAAGTGTAGTACAAGTGATACTCACAACAATGATTAAATACAATGATTTGTTCTCGATAACAAATGAAAACACAATGAAGCTCACACTCACTAAATCACACACCACTACCCACAATATATAGTATGGAATATTAAGCTCAATACAATGTGTGTGATCACAGTGAATGAAAATATGTAACTCATTAAATATAGCTAAGATATGAAAATGAAATTATAAGCTATATGAAGATATGAGTTAGGAAAACTTCTCAATAAACAAGAAGAACAGTAGAAGATGATGAGGATAGGATCCTCAGTTGAATTGAAGGCCTCTTCTTGTTGTAGAAAACTTTTTTTGAAACAGATAATCAGAATCAGCTTAAACAGCTCTTTAAACACACTTAAACTTTTGTTAAAACTTTACTATAAAAACAAAACTTGGTATTTTGAAAGAGAAGAGCAATGGGGTATTTATAACCACTCAAAATATTAGCCAAAACCAACTTGAAAAGACCAAAATAGCCCCAGAGAATCAAATCAGAATATAGCCGTTGAGAAAGCAATGATGAGTTCGACGGTCGACCGTGGAAATCTCGCGGTCGATTGCGAAGCACAAAAATACTAAAAAAGAACTTTAAAAGCTGGCGGTCGACCGCGACGGTCAACCGTGAAAGTCTCTGGATGGAGTCACGGTCGACCATGAATAAATAAAAGCCATACTAAGAAAATTAACTTTTGGCGATCGACCGTAGCGGTCGACCGCAAACTGATACATGGCAATATACAGGTTTTCGGCTAATTTTAAAAATGCGTTAAAGATATCAAATTAATTCTAAAAATAGTAAAACTTTGGAAAAAGTTTCTAATTGATAAAATAAACATGTTTGAGAAGGAATTTTTGGAAAAGTAATTTTCATTTGTGAAAACCCACTGTTTTTAAAAAGTGTTCATAAAACTTGTTTTTCACGAACATGAAAATTAAAATATAACTTGTAAACTTGTATATATTTATCATGCATACATTATATATATAATAAAGTATGAATGAGCTGTAAACATGAAATAAAAACTATTGTAACAAAGTTTGATGAAAAATCATTTATATGAAAGAAAACATCAAATCTGTGTCGTGTTTACATATTGAGTTTAAATATAAACATACAATATATGTAAGCAAACTACTCTTATACCTAGGTGAATGCACACACATGAACTTAAATCTTTAACTCTTGATTGTCGTGTGTTGAATTACCTGAAAAGAGAAAAACCAAACAACGAAAACTAGAAAACATATTAGCTATAAATTGTTTGACAAATCATCATCAAAACTATAGGGCCAACAATCCCCCCTTTTTGATGATGACAAATAATTTATTTAATGGTATGAAATATTATTGATAAACCAAATAAACCAAACATATATAACATGAATAGACCATATTAATATGAATAAATAAACCATATAACCACACATCATTACATTCCATCAATATGAATCAATATGAATAAACCATTAAACTGAACATCAATATGTAGATTTTCTCCCCCTTTGACAACATCAAAAAGGGAAAAGGAATATATATAGAAGCAACGCTCCCCTACATTCAAGTACAGATAATAAACAAATATATGGCCAAAGCTCCCCCTGTCAATTTATATAAATGACATAACAAAAAGAACATATATATATGGGAGCTACACATCCATAAGCATCCATAACCAATTTAACAAGCTATTAAGACCATAAACATAGGAATCAAAAGCCAAACCAAACTTTTAACACAAAGCATCCTTAATAGCATGTTTTCACAATACATAGTTCATAGAGATAGTCATAAGCTATCACAAGCACAATAAACAGAATAGTTCCACAATATCACATAATTTTCAAACACAAAACGTAGAGTTATTACAACTCAAAATAAAACATAAGTATCCAGTTTTAGTTCAACAAAATATAAACTCAATAACATCAAGAGTCAATCACCACCATCGTCAGATGCAGAGCCGGAGCCAGATCCCTAATCAGAAGTAGATCCTTCATCAGAGCCCTCTCCTAAACCAGAGTCAGAGCTGGAAGAGTGATCCGGAATCCCAAGAGACTGACGCTGATAGCTGAGAATAGTCCTAATGTCCTTCTGAATACTTGAGACCTGAGTCTCAAGACGATCCATTCGGACGAAGACCTCAGAAGCTGAAACAGAAGAAGCTCTAGAGCGAGATCAAGAAGATGATGGTATAGTAGGATCAGCTAAGGAGTCAGAAATTTTCATACGAGAGAGAGAAACTCTATCAAAATATTCCTTATTCGGGTCAACTTTGGGTTCATTGATCAGAGCAACACCGAAGTGTTGGAGAATAAGGGTGATGAAGCAACCAAAGGATAGAAACTTGTAATGCTTACATGCCATGTTTTTAAGGAAAACATTTGCCCAATTCACTTTTATCTTGGCAAAATGGCATATACATCATTGACTTTATCAGGAGCAAAATGGTCAAAGCTACCGGTCTTAGGAATAAGTTTCTGAGCAACAATATGAGCAATGATTTTAGCAGTGGGATTAAGTGATTTGTTGTTCATAGGGTAGGTGCAACCGGGCTTAAACATAGCATCGTTCACATCCTGATCGTTGTGATCAATAGACATAAGCTCAACGTCACTTGACGAGATCTTAAGGATTCCCGCAAGCTCTTCAGCAGAAAAAGATATCTGAATATTCCTGACAAAAGTATTAATGGTTTGGAGACCATCAGCTGAAGATGTAACAGATAGGTTTGCATAAAACAGATAAACAAGAAATGGGTAATAAGGAACCTTACGTTCCACATCTAACAGTTTATCCAAACCGACAGCAGATAAAATCTCATGAATGTTATAGATAGCTAATTCCTCATATTTGATATACCTACTAGGAAGGATTTTCAACTTACAAAGTTCCCTATATTTCTTAACAAGGGATTTGTACAGTAGAAAATCCTCATAGTTAGAGGCAATGGAAGATGAGGAACCAGCATCTTGTTTCGATTTCTTTCTAAGAGGCATAATATCAAAATTAAGAAAAATAAGACTTGAAAGATCAGAACCAAACAGAAACCCTAGAAATAGACAATGAAACCCTAAGAGTGAATGGAAACAAGAAGGATGAGAGGAGTGATTACCCAAACAGATTTCCAACTAAGATTGATGAACAGAGATGGCCGCGGTCGATCAATGGAGAGCTGCGGGCGACCGTGAAGGGGAAATCGATAATATTAGGAAAATTTTTCGAATGGGGGAAGATGAAGAGGGTCGGGTCTTAGAGAAGAAGAAGGAGCGGCTTGGATCTGATGTGAATTGAGATCAAGGGTGATGGAAGAATCGGGTTCGGAAAAGTTAGCAACCAGAAACCAAAACCCGATAAGGAAATAAAGCCAAAAAAAAAATTCTCTTGCGGTAGACCATGTCGGTCGACCGTAACAATTTCCAGAAACATTTACGGTCGACCGTGGCGGTCGACCGCGAGAGAAATAATATCAAAAGTATTGTAAATTTTGGATTTTTAGAAAATATTCAATTTGGACCTTAAGAAAATTGATTTATAAGATATATAAATATATATAAAAAGTTTTTAGCTATTAAATCACGAAAATATTTTATTTTAGCTTAATAAAAACAAAATCACCATTAAAACTCAAAAACAACTATAAAACAAAAATCACAACGATAGTTATAAAATAAAACTCATTTTGGTACCCAAATCATTTTAATACCACTAAAATTTGGGACATGACCCCTATCATGTAAATCCAAGGTCCTATGGTTATGAACCCGCGTAGGCGTATTTTGTGCACTGATATGGTCAAAACAAAATTCGTAAACATGACCCATACGATTATAATTTGTGTAATGTAGGGGTTTGAATGGTTTGCGTTGACCGAAATGATGTGCATGTGGTTCATTTGCAACAATGGATTTTTCTTTGTAATTATTTTGCAAACGAGAATTTATTTTCAAATCAAAGCAAAACATGGCCAAATGACCAAAACAACCACAATAATCACATTTGTACACATGAGCATGTTTATGATTTACACTATGTGTGTACATGTGTATATGATGAAGAGGCTAGATGGGATGCACAATCATGAATAGGCTTGTCAATTTTTTGTGCATTATGACAAAATTGGGCTAAATAGCCTTTAAGACCGCAAATAGAATATTTGTGAATTTTGTCATACATGTGTGCATAGTGAATAGGTTTCTTAGAAGAATTAACATTGAACTTTGCACACAAGTCCATAAGCTTTTTATTATTAGCAATACAAGTGTTTAGTGTTGAATCTAAGGTAGATATGTATTTTCTCATTTGATTCAACTCATCATTGTGCATACAAGCATTGCTACTAGAAGTAGGATAAACATGATTATTTATCATAGATTTTAACTTATCTACTTCTAACATGGCATCACATTTTTCATGAAGCAAACTAGCATTTTATAATCTCAAAGTTTCATTGTATTCTTTAAGAATTATATTTTTATTTGAAATGAAATTAAACTTAGTGGCTAGAGTTTCATGAATGGATTTCATATTAACATACTTACTTTTTACATCAATATAGCAATTATGTAATTTTTCAAACTCAAGAGCAAGCACATCAAAAGTAATAATATCATCATTGTCAAGCTCGCATACCTCACTAGGGTTTTCACCTAGTGGTAGTGTACATAGAGATGAGGCTTCTTTAGAATTCAAAGTGAGATTTTCCAGTACTTGTTGAATAACCTCCAAGTCCCCTTGATGTGCTTCAATGAATTTTCATAGGGTGTAAGCACTATCAAAATGAGCAAATTTGTTAGAAAATGATGAGTGAAAAGCACTAAACAAATATTCTAATAAAAGCTTGTTCATATTAAACATTCTCTTATCATCTTTATTCCATTTGGATTTTTCCGAAATGGGAATAATATAAGCATCCTCAATAACTTCCCATAAATCAAATTGTTTAGATTGAACAAAAAGTTTGAATCTAACACGCCATTGAGCATAGGGGAAAATATCCAAATGAGGAGCAACATTAATAGCATAACCTAAACTAGATGCATCATACATATCCATAATGATTATATGCAAGAAGCAAAATACAATCAACACTAGATTAGCACAAAAACGATAACTTGGATTTTTAACTCAAGGCAGTTAGTCTTTAAATCAAAGAGCACCAAGCTCTGATACTAATTGTTAGACCCTAGAGGGGGGTGATTAGGGTCTTATGCTAATCTAATCCTGATTAAATGCTAATTAAAATTATATTGATTAAAATGTTCTTGCAAGAACTATATGAGATGGATATGATCAAGAATGATATGAATACGCACAACTAAAATGTACGCTAAGCAAAACACAAAAAAACAATATGTTTACGAGGTTCGGTCATCACGACCTACGTCCTCGCTCCTCATCTCGAGGAGATCTCCACTATCACAATCCGGTTTGGAAGCCGAAACTTCTACACACTCGGTTTACAAGTTTACCAAAAACTTTCACACAACAAATACTATGCAATCACACTTTACACACTAAGTGTAGGAACCTAGCCCGTATCCTCCTCCTCAAGTGCTCGGATGCAACCTCTCCCTAGGTTCGTCAACCGACGCCACTCCTATTGGATTCGACCCCGTCTCACGTCTTACACTTCTCTCGGTGTACAAGTGTATTACAAATGATACTCACAATAATGATTAAATACAATGATTTGTTCTCGATAACAAATGAGAACATAATGAAGCTCACACTCACTAAATCACACACCACTACCCACAATATATAGTATGGAATATTAAGCTCAATACAGTGTGTGTGATAATAATGAATGAAAATATGTAACTCAATAAATATAGCTAAGATATGAAAATGAAATTATAAGCTATTTGAAGAGATGAGTTAGGAAAACTTCTCAATAAACAAGAAGAACAATAGAGGATGATGAGGATAGGATCCTCAGTTGAATTGAAGGCTTCTTCTTATTGTAGAAAACTTCTTTTGAAACAGATAATCAGAATCAGCTTAAACAGCTCTTTAAACACACTTAAACTTTTGTTAAAACTTTACTGTAAAAACAAAACTTGGTATTTTGAAAGAGAAGAGCAATGGGGTATTTATACCCACTCAAAATATTAGCCAAAACCAACTTGAAAAGACCAAAATAGCCTCAGAGAATCAAATCAGAATATAGCAGTTGAGAAAGCAATGATAAGTTCGGTGGTCGACAGTGAAAATCTCGTGGTCGACCGTGAAGCATAAAAATACTGAAAAAGAACTTTAAAAGCTGGCGGTCGACCGCGACGGTCGACCACGACGGTCGACCGCGAAAGTCTCTAGATGAAGCTAAGGTCGACCATCACGGTCGACCGCGAACAAATAAAACCCATACTAAGAAAATTAACTGTTGTGGTTGACCGTGGCGGTCGACCGCAAACTGATACATGGCAATATACAGGTTTTCGGCTGATTTCAAAATATGTTAAAAATATCAAATCAATTCCAAAAATAGTAAAACTTTGGGGAAAGTTTCTAATTGATAAAATAAACATGTTTGAGAAGGAATTTTTGGAAAAGCAATTTTTGTTTGTGAAAACCCACTATTTTTTAAAAGTGTTCATAAAACCTGTGTTAGACCCTAGAGTGGGGGTGATTAGGGTCTTATGCTAATCTAATCCGATTTTATGCCAATTAAAACTAATTAACAAGTTATCCTAGCAAGTATGAAATACAACATGCTATGTGAACTAGGATAAGCAATATGAATAATGGAATATATCCTAGCAAAGAGATATACTATGAGATGTATATGCAAGGATATAAAACTAACACAAGGGTAAACAAAATAAAATAAGATTGTGGATGATATAAATAATGAGACAATGACGAAATGAGCAATGAGCCCAAATAAGAATAAACACCAAAGCACACTCAAACACAATCAAATGATCATGGAGTTCGGACCTTCCGTCCTACGTCTCCGCTCCCTACTTCCGGGGAGAAATCCACTATCACAACCGGGTTTTCTACGTTCACCCGAATAACGTTTACACCACACAATATGATTTTTTAGTTTATCAAAAACTCTACAACTAACACACTCTTGTAATCCCACTCTACACCCTCTCAAATGTTGAACTAGACGTGTCTCCCTTAAGTGCTCGGTTACAACCTCTCCCTAGGTTCGTCAACCAACGCCACTCCTCTTGGGACGATCTCCGACTCTCACCATACACACCTCTCGGTGTATAAGTGTATTACAAAGTGTATCTCACAATAAGCACAATATAAATCAAATGATTGTTCTCTAAACAAGGTGAGAACTCAATTAAGCACAACTCTTAGTCACAAACCCACAACCTCAAATTATACTATGTATGTAAATACAAAAAGCTCAAGTGGGTTTGTGTAAACAATAAGTGAAATCAAATCAACTAAACTCAATATAAAACTAGCTTTAATAAAATGATAATCAAACAAATAGATGTAAAGCTAGAAATAGAGTTTAGAAAACTTCTCAATAGATCAAAAGGTAGAGGAAGAATAGTTGGATGCCCAAACACCAATAGATGATCTCCTCAAGCTCTTGTGAAATTGATTTCATAAACTCAAACTCTCAAATGCTTAAAAGCTTCTTAAACAAACTTAAACAACACTTAAACCCTTGTTGAAACTTTGTTAAAACATTTCTTGGATTGGCTTGAAAAAGAACAGCAATAGGGTATTTATACACACTCAAAATCTCAGCAAAAACCCCAAGCAAATGACAAAAACAACCCCAGAAAAACAGCTCAGAAAATAGCCGTTGGAGTCCAACGGTCATATTGGCGGTCGACCGAAAAGATTTGCGGTCGATCGCGATCCAGATCCCAAGCTGAGAAAACGAGCAGAGACTTCTTCGGTCGACCGGTGCGGTCGGCCGTGGGAAGTCTCGAGCTCACAGTCGACCGCGGCGGTCGACCGACAAACTCTCTGCTACCCACTGACGAGTGAACACAGGTGCGGTCGACCGATGCGCTCGACCGCATACTGATACATTCCAAAAACTGATTTTAGGACTTTTGGAAAATTGTTAAAAATAACAAATGAAGTCCAATAATAATGAAACTTTGGGAAATGTATATAAACATGTAAATGAACATGTTAAAAAAAGAATTTTCCAAATTGCATTTACCATTTGTGAAAAATGATCATTTTGCAAAATAGTCCAAAACACGAAAATGTAAACATGTGAATTTTGACATTTAGGCTAAACCATGTTTTGTAACTTTGCACAATAATTATGTAGACTTAATAAAATATGTATATGATTATTGTTAAGTCCAAAAACTAGGAATACAATATTTTTACAAATATAATAGAAAATAAAACATATGAGTATGTATATGAAAATATATTTGTTTCATATCTAAGTAGTTAAACCAAATCACAATAATAAATATGAAACATGTAATTTCATATTTATAAACATGAAAACCAAAACTTGTGTTGTATATATATATATGACTACATATATATACAAGGAAACCAATAAAATGTGTGTGTATATGATATTGAGCTTAGAGTATATAACACACATAATATAAAACCTAAACTAAGTTACCCAAGCTTTGATCTTGATCTTCAATTAAGCTTGACTTGGTACACTTTGCGGATGAAGCTTGAACTTGATCTTTAACTTGAATTGTACGTTGCTTCACTCCACAATTCCTCCAACCTCCATTAGATATCGTCGTTGAAACGCTATTCCATCCATCCTCCAACTCGTTGTTTGTCTACAATAATTAAGAGAACACAAATACTAGACAAACAACATTAGATGTAAATTGTTTGTTAAATCATCATCAAAACAAGAAGGCCAACAATCTCCCCCTTTTTGATGATGACAAACAATTTACAAAAAAGATATATGCATGAAAGGAAATGAATATATAAAGAATATTATATCATGCATATAAACAAGAAAGAATATACTCACAATATTTCTCCCCCTTTGACAACATCAAAAAGGGGAAAACAACAAGAATGAAGAGAGCGAAAGCTCCCCCTATCAATATGCATGAGTGAGTATCAAACAAGTATAGGGATTGCTCCCCCTATCAAAAAGCCATATAGAATATAAGCAATAAAAGATCATGGCAAACATGTGAGTATGCATACATGCTAATTACAACTCACATTCAAGAGATAATGAGAACATATATAAATATATCAAGATGAACATAGTGTCTCATTAACACAAAAAAAAAATATAAAAGCCATATAAAAGAATAGATTTATGAAAACAAAAGAAGAGGAACATGAGAATCTTGTAAAAAGTTTTCAAATGAAAACAAATCAACCAAAAGAAATCATAAATCAAAGTTTAAATCCAAAAACATAAAATCAAATCATCATTGATTCAAAAATCAAGAGAGGCAACTATATCTAGCTCTTGAGCTAGTATCAACCCATATAAACATTTTAGCACCCGGTAAACAAGATTTAGGAATAAACACCCAATAAATCCGGAGGGTTATATAAGTACAAACTTCTCATCAAAATAAAACCAATAATCATGAAAACAAAAGATTTTGATCAATGAAAAAATATTGTTTTCATGTTCAAAAGTTTAAAGTACAATTTTTCAAAACCAAAAAAAAAACACTAAAATGTTTGGTTTAAGAAAAATTATTTTGGCACCCAAGCATTCTTGGTGCCGGATTGGTTAGGGACATGACCCCTATCATTTAAGTTCAAAGCCCTAGGGTTATGAACCCTCTTGGGCATATGTGGTGCACGGGATCGGTCATAGCAATAATTACTCAAATGACCCTTCCGATTGCAATATGTACAATGGAAAGGAAGCATTTGTTTATGTTGACCATTAAAAGGTGCACGTGGAATATTTGCAAACAAAGGTAAATTATTTGAAGCTTTTTGCAAATGTGAAACATTATCAAAACAAAACTTTCCTAAGTGGCCAAATCTACCACAAACATTACATTTATAAACATGTAGCTTAATAAAATTATTTGGCAAAGGTGAAGTATTTTTCAAATCATAGCAAAATTTTGCCAAATGGCCAAAACATCCACAAAGATCACATTTAAACACATTAGCATGTTTATGATGTGCATGATAAGCATATGCATATGTATGTGACGAAGAAGCTACATGAGATGCACAAGAAGGATTAATATTCTTATGTTTTTGTGCATCATAACAAAATTTAGCTAGATGGCCTTTACGGTCGCAAATTGAATACTTATAAACTTTGCTGTATGTGTGTGCATGATGAGTAGATGATGACTTGGACTTGGCACACATATCCATAAACTTCTTATGATTATTGATGCATGTTTTCAAAGTTAAATCTAAAGATAAAATGTATTTTTTCATAAGATTCAAGTCTTCATTTTTAGGCACATATGTACTTTTAGAAGTAGAACATAAATAGTCATTTATAAAGGAATCAGTATCATTTTGTATGTTCTCTATTTCTAATATGGTATTATTTCTAGAGTTAACTTGGCAAAGTTTGAAAGCAAAGAATAATGATCCAATTTTAATTTTTCATTGTTTTCTTTAAGGATCATATTTTCATTAGAAATAGTATCAAACTTAGAAGTTAAAGACTCATGATCGGATTTCAAAATTACATGCTTGCTTTGTAAATTAATGAAATCATTTTGTAATTTCTTGTAGGCATGCAATAATTTATCACTAGCACAAGCAAGTTTATCATTAGGTAAATCATTAATAGATTCGAACTCGCAAACCTCACTAGGGCTATCGCCTAGTGGCCGTGTGTATGATGCTCCACATGAACTTGAAGCCGGATCCTCCAAAGCTTGTCGGATCGCCTCCAAGTCCCCTTGATGTGCTTCAATAAATGTCCATATGGTGTAAGCACTATCAAAAGAATCAAGCTTCTTAGACATAAATGAATCAAATGCATTTAATAAAAATTCTAACATAAGCTTGTTCATAATAAACATCTTTTTATCATGTTTGCTCCACTTGGATTTCTCCAACGTGGGCACAATATAAGCACAATCAATGACTTCTCATAAATTGATATTTTTGGATTGAACAAATAATTTGAATCTAAAACACCATTGAGCATAGGGAAAAACATTAAATTTAGGAGCAATACTAGAATCATAGCCTAAACAAGATGCATCATTCATATCCATAATTTGTAATATGCAAGCAAGATACAAATGTAATCAAAACAAGATTAGCACAAAGAGATAATTTTTGGATCTTTAACTCAAGGCGATTAGACCTTAAATCAAAGAGCATCAAGCTCTGATACCAATTGTTAGACCCTAGAGGGGGGGGGGGTGATTAGGGTCTTATGCTAATCTAATCCGATTTTATGCCAATTAAAACTAATTAACAAGTTATCCTAGCAAGTATGAAATACAACATGATATGTGAACTAGGATAAGCAATATGAATAATGGAATATATCCTAGCAAAGAGATATACTATGAGATGTATATGCAAGGATATAAAACTAACACAAGGGTAAACAAAATAAAATAAGATTGTGGATGATATAAATAATGAGACAATGACGAAATGAGCAATGAGCACAAATAAGAATAAACGCCAAAGCACACTCAAACACAATCAAATGATCACGGAGTTCGGACCTTCCGTCCTACGTCTCCGCTCCCCACTCCTGGGGAGAAATCCACTATCACAACCGGATTTTCTACATTCACCCGAATAACGTTTACACCACACAATATGATTTTCTAGTTTATCGAAAACTCTACAACTAACACACTCTTGTAATCCCACTCTACACCCTCTCAAATGTTGAACTAGACGTGTCTCCCTCAAGTGCTCGGTTACAACCTCTCCTTAGGTTCGTCAACCGACGCCACTCCTCTTGGGACGATCCCCGACTCTTACCACACACTCCTCTCGGTGTACAAGTGTATTACAAAGTGTCTCTCACAATAAGTACAATATAAATCAAATGATTGTTCTCTAAATAAGGTGAGAACTCAATTAAGCACAACTCTTAGTCATAAACCGACAACCTCAAATTATACTATGTATGTAAATACAAAAAGCTCAAGTGGGTGTGTGTAAACAATGAGTGAAATCAAATCAACTAAACTCAATATAAAACTAGCTTTAATAAAATGATAATCAAACAAATAGATGTAAAGCTAGAAATAGAGTTTAGAAAACTTCTCAATAGATCAAAAGGTAGAGGAAGAATAGTTGGATGCCTAAATACCAATGGATGATCTCCTCAAGCTCTTGTGAAATTGATTTTATAAACTCAAACTCTCAAATGCTTAAAAGCTTCTTAAACAAACTTAAACAACACTTAAACCCTTGTTGAAACTTTGTTAAAACATTTCTTGGATTGGCTTGAAAGAGAGCAGTAATAGGGTATTTATACCCACTCAAAATCTCAGCAAAAACCCCAAGCAAATGACAAAAACAGACCCATAAAATCAGCTCAGAAAATAGCCGTTGGAGTCCAACGGTCATATCGGCGGTCGATCGAAAAGATTCGCGGTCGACCGCGATCCAGATCCCAAGCTGAGAAAACGAGTAAAGACTTCTTCGGTCGACCGGTGCGGTCGACCGTGGGAAGTCTCGAGCTCACGGTCGACCATGACGGTCGACCGACAAACTCTCTGCTGCCCACTGACGAATGAACACAGGTGCGGTTGACTAGTGCGGTCGACCGCATACTGATACATTCTAAAAACTGATTTTAGGACATTTGGAAAATTGTTAAAAATAACAAATAAAGTCCAAAAATAATGAAACTTTGGGAAATGTATATAAACATGTAAATGAACATGTTACAAAAAGAATTTTCTAAATTGCATTTCCCATTTGTGAAAATTCATCATTTTACAAAATAGTCCAAAACACAAAAATGTAAACATGTGAATTTTGACATTTAGGCTAAACCATATTTTGTAACTTTGCACAATGATTATGTAAACTTAATAAAATATGTATATGATTATTGTTAAGTTCAAAAACTAGGAATACAATATTTTTACAAATACAATAGAAAATGTAACATATGAGTATGTATATGAAAATATATTTGTTTCACATCTAAGTAGTTAAACCAAATCACAATAATAAATATGAAACATGTAATTTCATATTTATAAACATGAAAACCAAAACTTGTGTTGTATATATATGACTACATATATATACAAGGAAACCAATAAAATATGTGTGTATATGATATTGAGCTTAGAGTATATAACACACATAATATAAAACCTAAACTAAGTTACCCAAGCTTTGATCTTGATCTTCAATTAAGCTTGACTTGGTACACTTTACGGATGAAGCTTGAACTTGATCTTTAACTTGAATTGTACGTTGCTTCACTCCATAATTCCTCCAACCTCCATTGGATATCGTCGTTAAAGCGCTATTCCATCCATCCTCCAACTCGTTGTTTGTCTATAATAATTAAGAGAACACAAATACTAGACAAACAACATTAGATGTAAATTATTTGTTAAATTATCATCAAAACAAGAAGGCCAACAACCTATTTTTCCCGAACATGAAAATTGAAATATAACTTGTAAAATTGTATATATATATAATGCATACATTATATATATATATAATTATAAAAGTAATATTTAAATTATATAGATATATATATATATATATATAAATATATATATATAATGAAGTATGAATGAGTTGTAAATATGAAATAAAAACTATTGTAACAAAATTTGATAAAAAATCATTTATATGATAGAAAACGTCAAATCTGTGTTGTGTTTACATATTGAGCTTAAATATAAACATATAATATATGTAAGCAAACTACTCTTATACCTAGGTGAATGCACACATATGAACTTGAATCTTTAACTCTTGATTGTCGTGTGTTGAATTACCTGAAAAGGGAAAAACCAAACAACGGAAACTAGAAAACATATTAGATATAAATTGTTTGACAAATCATCATCAAAACTATAGGGCCAACACGGACACGTCTTCTTCTAGGGATGTAAAGTCTTATTGGTGTTCTCAGGAGTCGCACGTTTAGACCCACCCCCTTGCGAGTGGAAATCTCAACGGGCTCCTTGGCTTCAATACGCACCCCCAAGCGGGTGGTTATAGGAGCTTTCCTAATAAAGGATGACTTTGACTTGATGAGAGGACGCGTACAACCCCAGTCTGAAGAGTCACTTGAGATTTGTTCACCAAGCCCAAGCGTTCTTTAACCGGAGTTTTGTCTCGACCCTCATGCAAAGGACTAAGGTGATCATCCATTGTTATCTTGAATTTTGAAAGGCCCAGGCTACCCTGAGGCTTCACCGGAGGCACGACAGAGGAAAAACTAGGAATAGACATCGACGGGTGTGAAGAAGACACCGTGGAGGTGGTGTCTTAGGCGAGACACCTTGGGGTGTCTCGGCCATAGGAGGTCAATCCCGCTGTTTTACGACTTGATTTTCCCGCCATTTTGGATTTCGGCAACCTGACTTGGCGTAATTTTAGTGGTTCTTTGGCCACCTCTTTCTTCTGCAATTCCTACACCTTCTGTATAAGAATTCGTGTGTGCACAAGTAGTGCGTGATGCTTCTGGATGCGCTCCTTGAGGGTTGAGCGAGTCCTTTTAACCCGGACCCACTTGTTGGTTGATGGTTTAGAGGAGGAATCAATTACTTGTTTTTGTGGTGACTTAGTCACTTGATGCCTCCTAAACTCCAGATCTGCTTAATAATGGATCCCGTCAACCGGTTCCAAGGCTTTGGCGAGTTGATGCATAAGGCGTTGGCGCTACCTCCGATGAGCCCTCTTTGTCAGAATTGGTGCGCCCTCAACGCATAACTCCTTGACTGAAGAGGAGTTATTACGTGTAGCAGATCTGGCTTCATTAGATGCCTGAGGGGTGTTGAGAGAGGAATCTTCAACAACTGGGCAGGAGTCATTACCCTGGGTCACGAGATCTGAAGACCAGTGAACTTTTTTCAAACTTCTGTTGGTCGAATTCGTACTCGTTCACTGCAATAACCGGGATCTTGATCCTTGGTTACGACACGATAGCCTCGGCAAAGAGGCTGTTGGCTCCTACTATGGTCGCCAGCGTGTTTATGTCAAAAATTAATTTTATTTATAGTATCCATTACAACTCATTTATTAAATTACAAGATTCAAAAGAGTGAGCCTTTTTATAAGACTTCTCTACACAAAAGAAATAAATAGAAATCTCCTAGAAACATACCCAAGGCTTCAGATGCCGTGTTTTCGGATAGAAATATATGATTTGATCATATCCTCAGTTAATAATAGTTTTTCCATGTTCAAGGATAACCCAAGGTAGTTAGGGAGGCTCCGGAACCGTCAAAACCAATCGAAAATCGTCAAAAACACGTCCCTGGAGGCTGATTTATGCGAAATAGTCCTGTCTATTTCGCACATGTATGAAACACTTTGGTGTGTTTCGCATGTGTGTGAAACACTTTGGAGTGTTTCGCACGTGCGAAACACACTTGTGTGTTTCGCATGTGCGAAATAGTTTGTATTGCCTTTGGTATTTTGGCTTTAATTCTTTCGTCCGACCTCAGAATAAGGTGATTCAAGTTACATTGGAAAGCAGACAAAAACTCATACAACTTTTGTCTTTTGAGCTTTTTTGGATTCAAATTGCATCATGGATGAAATTTTAGTTCTTCATACTCATGCATCCATTTTCTTCTCGAATTATGCATTCCAAATCTTGTTATTGCTTCGTGCATCCATTATCTTATTATTCATACTTTTCTAATGTAAGTTCTCTTTTGCTAATCAGTCAATTGACCATATTTAGTTTTTATAATATCAGAGGTTAGAAAGTTCTCTTCTATTTAAAAAGTATTGACATAATTTTCTTAAAAATATAAACATAGTAGCAATAGTATATACTTTAGTTCAACTCAAACATTGAAGTCATTTAAGGTGAGGTTCATTCTACGTTAGAATGATGATGTAGTGATTACATAATACAAAAGTCAAAGAAGAAATTTCTACAAAGAAAAATAATTTAATATGTCAAATTAATAACTAATTTATAAAATATACATAGACGGTGCAGATAGATATACAAAGTAAGGTATATATCTTTATAAAAATTCCATAGTGAGTGACCAACTTCAATCATCCTAATTCAAGCATAAATAATTATTATTTTAGTTACTAATTTGATATGCGTAACTATGGAATAAATCTCAAGCAAAAAATAAGAATTGAAATTGTATTAAATTTAAAAGTAATAATTTAAATTATTAAGCGTAAAATATTAGTTCATATAAGAAAGTATTTACAAATTTTCAAGCTTCTCTTTCAAGTGAAGAGAGAGCTTTTCATTCAAAACTTTTGAGTATATGGAGATTTTGATAATGCGGAAAAGAATTTTAGGTCTCCTAGCTTTTTGTTAGAAGATTCTCAAATTTCTCTCTTGCCATATGAAATATATTGTTGCCGAAAGTAGCATTTTTGCATGAACCCCTTCCCTTTGAGCCTGGAGCTATACCAACCAGTTATTTGATCCCAGTCACAAGATTTCTAATAGAAATTCATCCAACTCATTGCCTTATTCCAGACATTGCCAGAAAACTGACATTCGAAGAACAGATGCTTGCACGTCTCCGGCTAGTGATTATCACATAGAACACATTGATTGTTGCTCAATAATCCCATTCGACAAAGTCTATCTTATGTTAAAAGCCTAGAATGGTTTGCTAGCCATAGAGTAAAAGAATGTTTAGGATAATGTAATCCCCCCCCAGATTGTGTCAGCCTACCCAGCTAAAGGTGTTGCCAGATTTATAGCTTTGTAAATAGAAGATATTCAAAGCTTTCCTCTAATGTAACAATCAGTTATCATTTGTTGGCAATTTTCAGTGGTACCATATTTTGTTATCATCATGTCCCTAACCCTAAGGAGCTGTTTCGATATCCAAGAGTCACTCACTCTTTGTTGGACCTGCCAAATTGTTGTGCGTTGTAGGTAATTTCCATGCACTCATTTAATCCAAAGCAAATATTACTTGAGATGTATCATCCATAGCAGCTTAATTACCACTGCATAATTCCAATTTTTAGCAGAGTATAGCCCTAGCCCTCCCTTCTTTTTTTCTTGGTAGACTGCACCCCATGAAAGCAAATGGATTTTCTTACCCCAAAGGAATGCAGAGCATAAGCTATCAATTTTTTTCAGCACTCTATTCGGCAGAATGTAGTTGCTTGTCCAGAAAATTTGAATCCCCAAGATCACTGATTTAATCAATTGAAGCCTCCCTACATAATACATCTTCTTATTCTGTTGCCAATTTTGAAATTGAGCTGCTATCTTGCTAATTAGAGGAGAACAGTCCATCCACAACAATCTTTTTTATATCAATGGAATACCTAAGTACCTCATAGGTAGGGACCCTTCTGAGAAGTTCCAAGTATGAACATATTTGATCATTTAAACTTTCATCAATGCCATTCAGAAAAACAGAGCATTTGTTTGAGTTGGCCTCCAAACCTAATACTTTACTGAAGTCTTGTAGGCATTTTTGCATTTTAATTATTGATTTTAAATCAGCTTTGCTGGAAAGAAGCAAATCATCTGCCAATATCAGATGAGTAATTCCCAATCTAGAGCATTTAGGATGGAGTTTGAATAATTTGTCATCTTTAAGGGTGCTTAAATTCCTTGAAAAATACACCATACCAATCACAAACATATAAGGTGATAGAGTATCACCTTGCCTTAGACCTCTAGCTCCTTTGAAGTATCCATGTAAGGATCCATTGAGGGATAGGGAGTATTTTGGTGTAGTGATGCACCCTATTATCCATTTCACCATTTTATTAGGGAAGCCCAGGCCTTCAAGCATGGATTTGAGGAAACCCCAATCAATTGTGTTAAATAGCTTTCCTCAGGTCAATATTAAGAACTGCTCTTGTTAAGATATGCTTTCTACTATAGTATTTAATGAGCTCGGGAGCTAGCAAAATGTTGCTTGAGATAAGCCTCCCTTTGATAAAAGCACTTGGAACATCACTAATCAAGTATCCCATTATTTTCTGAATTCTATTTACAATAAGTTTTGATATGATCTTATAAATCACATTGCAACAAGATATTAGCCTAAAATCATATGCTGCGTTTGGATTTTGAATTTTATGAACCAAAGTAATGGATGTAGTGTTGAACGTACAAAGTAATTTTCCAGATTTGAAAAATTCTTCCACTACAAGAAAGAGGCCCTCATTTATGATACTCCAAGCTGCCTTGAAGAAAGAGGAATTAAATCGATCAGGGCCAGAGGCTTTATCTTCAGAGATAAGAGTATACAACATGCTTTATTTCCTCCCTTGTAACAGGAAGACTCGGTGTACTTCTTTGATTTTCAGAGAGAATAGGTCCTTTGGAAATCACACAAGGATCAATTTTTTAGGTTGTTACTGCCATGCATAAAAGCTTCTCCTAATACTGAGTGAATTCAGGTTTTATCCCTGGCATATTAGAAATCCTACTGCTATTTTTAGAATATAAAGATCATCCTACTGTGAAGCCTTTTTGCCTTCATAACAGAATGAAAAAACTGAGAATTCTTGTCTCCATGTAGCCCCCATTTGAATTTTGCTTTCTGCCTGAGAAATGATATCTTATAATCTAGCAACTTTGTTAATTTATGAACACATTTTTTCTCTTTTCCAATCAATTCTGAGTTGAACAGGTCAGAATTCATCAGTTTTTGAATGCTTAACAGCTCCTCTTTAGATTTGAGAACTTGCTCACTGATGTTCATAAAATGCTTTTTATTGAGCTCTATAAGTGCGGGTTTAAGCTTCTTGAACTTTGCTTGGAATCTGTACATGTTGTATCCATTAAAGCTTTGATCCCAAACTGATTTGACAACTAGAATAAAATCTTGATGGTTAGCCCACATATTGAAAATTTTGAATGGTCTTTTCCCCCCATAGATCTCATCACCAATAGTTATTAGGCATGGAGAGTGATCTGAACATTCTGGCATCAAGAATTCAACCTCCTTGTTGTATATTGTTGAATCCATTCCTCATTAACAAGTATCCTATCCAATCTACTCCAAATTCTTGTACTTGCCTCTTGTTTATTACACCATGTGAAAAAACATCCAATGGATTTTATATGCCCAAGTTGGCTTGAATTGGTAAAAGTTTGGAAATCTTCAGTATCAGCCTCTGTGACTGGTGCACCCCCAAGTCTCTCTTCACTACTAATTATTGCATTAAAATCCCCACCAACTAGCCAAGGGCAGCTAATTCTCTGTTTGAAAGCCAAGAGGTGCCACAAGTTTCTTCTCTCCTCCACTTGAAAATTTCAAACTTTGGAGGGGTAATTTGCAATGTCTTAAACTTTAAGGGTGTTTTTTTTATAAATTCCAAATTTAATAGATTTTTAATCATTTATGTCCTTTTCAAAAAAGTTATGAGTAATATTGACCATTAAAGCTTTTTCCTAAACCTATACTTTTAAAGTGAGTATGATATTATTTGTAAAATTATAATTTTTAGGGGTTATTAGTAATTTTATATATTTATTTTAGTAAATTTCTATGGGTTATAAGTTAGAAATTCTCATGGTATTTTTTTATAAATTATAAATTTTAAGGGTTTTTGTAATTTTTTAAACTTATAGGCTTTTTCTACAGATTATAAATTATTTACAGACTATTTATAATTTCTATGTTTTCAGGGGGCTATTTGTAAATTTTGAATTTTAAGGTTTTATTTGTAATTTTTAAAACTTCAAGGGTGTTTTCTTTAACTTATAAATTATGTAGAGGATATTTATAATTCATATATTTTTAATGTACTATTAGGTTAGAAATTATCAGAACTTTTATAAATTTTACAATTCTGAGGGTTTTATTTTGTAATTTGTAAAAAGTTCAGAGTGTTTATTGCAAATTTCATATATTTTCGGGGGCTGTTTGTATTATTTAAATGTTTTTAGCGTGTTTATAGGTTTAAAATTTTTAAGATGTTTTTTATAAATTTTAATTTTTAGGGGTGTTTTTTATTTTTAAAACTTACAAGATATTTTCTCCAAAGTCAAAAAAAAATTAGTTTCTAGCTAGCATATATTTTTCAGATTTCTCACTAAGTTGAAATAAGTAAAATTTGTAATTTTTAAGATGTTTTAATAAAATTTTAAATTTATAGAAGTGTTTTTGCAATTTAAAAAACTTGGAGGATATTTTTTACAAATTCCCAAAATTTTTAGGTGCTGGCTAGCATATGTTTTTCAGATTTCTCTACGAACTAAAATAAGTAAAGGATTTGAAATATATCAAATGTATTTTCTTTATCTAATGACATGTTAAGTCTCATTACGAATATGATAAATCATTTAGTTACAAGTTCAAAGAAGATAGGATAATTAGAATATAGTAGGATAATAATATAATATTTAAAAAATATAAGGGTAATATTGACCATGAAAAGATTTTTCCGAACTCATACTTTAAAGTGACTAGTTAGATTGCACGTGCAACGTACGTGATCGAATATCATGGTTATTTAAATTGATAAAAATAGAATAAAAATAAAATAGAAAATAAAGTTTTTTGCGGGATTGAATATAAACACAATAATCTCTCTTTCAAATAAAATATTGTTATTATTTCCTTCAAACCAGATTGTCGCCACGTGATCTACTATATGTGAGTTATAAACACATTGATCTAGTACAATATCTTTGTTTATTAAAATCTTGAAGTCTTTAAAAGATGGGTGATCATTCAATTCGCAAAGAAAATTTTCATATGAATTTATTTGTAATATGTCTGTAGGCATCGAAAATTGCCTATAGGTCTCCACGAACGGTTCAGTGCTAAGAAAAGACGATGAACGTCACTATCCAGTTCACAGAAGCTTGATTGACGTCGACAAACGCTTGAAGTGAATCGACGAACTACGTGAAGCAACGGAGTTTCAGAATAACAAGGAACGAAAGCTGATCAAGAGCCCCGCGTCATTTAAGAAAGGCGGAACACCCCTCATATCTCATTTATTCCACAGATGATTCAATCATCAGAACTTGTAGATCTCTTCGTCGGCTTTCCAACGCACTTTGAATCACTCAAATCCGAATTCGGATGAAGAAGTTACGGCGGAAACGAACAAGTATACATAACAAAGCGTCTCAGCATGAGTTGAGACACCCCGAGGTGTCTCGGCCCAACCGAGACACCCCAAGGTGTCTCGGCCTCGCTGAGACACCCTGGGGTGTCTCTAGCCCTAAAAATAGGCCGTTATGTGGTTTTAACCATCCGGACCTCCTTGAAGCCTATAAATACAGCCCCTGGAGCCTCATTTTTTTAGATCTGGAATTTTCGAGTGTTGGCGAAGCTCTGCCGGATTGAGGACTGAAGAGCCATGAATTTCAGAGAGGAGGAGGAGACTTCAGCGGATTCTTCATCATAAAGAAGTGGAGTTCGTAGATCTGCAGCCCGGTTCGTCCCTTAAGATTACCCCGTTGTGGTGATCTTAAGAAGAGCAATTATCTCGCTGTTGCCGAGATAAGCGCTACGGTTTCTTGATTCCTTCGCGAATCAACGAAGCTCTGCCTAATTCTTCAGCAATCAGATCTGATCGGTGGTGGTCTACGGATATCAACGTCCCCGTCACAGGTCAAGATCCCACGCAAGCAGCGGACAACAAACACCCGTTGCGTTTGTTTGAAGAAAGTTGTATTTTTTTATTATTTTCATTATGTAAGAAAGTCTTATAAAAAGACTAATTTTACTTTGAATCTGTAATCGATAAATGTGTAATAGATTCAGCAATGAAGAAATTAACTTTTACCGCAAACAAACTAGCGACCACAGTGGGAACCAATAGCTTCGCTGCCGAAGCTGTCGTGCCGTAGCCGACGATCAAGATCCCGATGTTCGAAGAGGTCGAGTACGAATTCGACCAGCAAAAATTTGAAGAGTACATCTCCTCCTCCTCCTCCAGATCCGCTCATCCTCATAAGCACAGGAAGATCTCCTCCTCTCAGAAGATCCGTCGGTCTCCAGATCTGAAGACCCGAGAAGTCGATCTCCCCATAGTCGATGCTACGGTTGCACCTTGCAACGATCCGTCGGCATCTAATGAGATCAGATCTGCAGATCTGAACTCCTTCGCGACCAAGGAGCCGACTGCTGAAGGTGCGCCAACTCTATCAAAGAGAGCACATCAAAGGAAACGCCAACGCCTCGCGCGCCAATTCGCCAAGGCTTTGGATCAGGTTGATGGACTCCGTTACCAAGCAGATCTAGAGTTCAGAAAGCACCAAGTGGCTAATCTATCGCCACGACCAGCATCGGGATCCTCTTCCCGACCTCCGATTAACGAATGGGAAACGAACCCACTCTACTCTGGGGGAGCGAATCCAGAAGCGCCGCGCCTTGCTTGCGCATGTACGGACCCTTGTGCGAAAAGCACAGGAAATGCAAAAGGACGAGGCAGTTAAGAGATCGCCGAGATCCAAACAAGTTTGGATGCCAAAAGCCAAATCAGCGCCTAAGGCAAAAGCAAGCGACGTTGCTCTCCGGCCTTCGTCAACTCCAGATCCTGCTCCCACACCTCCGGTGAAGCCCTATGACAGCTTGGATCTCCCCAAATCTAGAGTCCCATTGAAGGATCGCATCGGTTCTCTACCCGAGGATCGAGGAAAAGTGCCTGTTAAGGAAAGCTTGAGACCGTTGAAAGAGCTTCGAGCAAACATCCAGACTGGGGGTCGTACATGACCTCCTAACAAATTAATTTCTACAACGGCCCGCTTGGCGGTGCGTGCAGAAAACCAGGAGCCCGTTAAGGTTTCACCCTCACAAATGTGTGATTCCAAGCGTGTGACTCCTGTAGACGCCAACAAGGCGATGTTTACTCAGAGGAAAACACGCCAGACAGAAGAATGCGTTATACCTAAGAATTTATGTAAACAGCCAATAGGTTGCTCTGATCGCAACGTCGATGAGTTGTACTATCGGGCTGGGGGTACGAGTAAATCTCGAAAGAGAAGTATCCGGGAAGCGAACTCTCACTGTCTGTGTATCAAAATTATCAGGGTAGTATTATCAGTGTGTAGCTGCCCCAAGACCGCTCCACAGAGGGTCTCAGTATTTGAGAGGATCTCCACTAAAGCATCAAAGCCCAAATCAAGGCGTTTTCGCAAAAGACGATCGGTTGTTCGAGATGACGAACTCACAACAGTTACTATCAACGTGGTCGATAAGGGGAAGTCTCCGATTAGTTCAAATAGCTCCAACCCTAATTTTTCTCCAGGAAGAGAAGTTAGTTCGGGAATAACCCAACGAATATATCAGCTTCAGCTAGAAGCCGTTGGACATAATGATTACCAGGGAGTCCGTGAAGGAATCCATTCCGATGATGAACTCTCATATTCTTATTCCACAATCGCCTCTGACGATACAACGTCTAGCATAGGATAAGCTCGGGAAGTGTTCATGATCAACACCGAGCAAATAGCCAAAATCATTGAGGATGCTCTAGCTAAGCAGAAAGAAGCATTCAAAAACGAAATGGAAATGGCTATGCAGGAGATGAGACAAATGCACGACTAACAAATCCGAGCTTTGTCAAATCAGCTAGGTGAGTCCAGCCGTCGCAGCACTGCTAACCAAGCAGGTAGCGATTCAGATGTGGATGAACACAACGCTAGGGGTGGTCCCACTAAAAATAACAACGCTGGGGGTGTACCCACCAATGATGATAACACTAGGGGTGGTCGCATTATTCCTCTCGAAAATTGTCCAAAACAGGATATAGATGAGGACGAAAAGATGAAGGACCTCGAGAGCAAAATTAATGCTTTAATGTCTGCTCAAGAGATAAAGAAGACCGACATTCCGTGTCCTTACCCGAAAGAGTGGGATTCGATCCCGTATCAGGCGAAGTTCAACCTGATCAACTTCACGCCGTTCGACGGGAAGGGCTCGCCCACTCAGCATCTAATCTACTTTAAGTCCCACTTGGGCATGATTTCTGGCAACGAGCCCTTGATGGTGCGGTCATTCGTTGGCACCCTTCGCGGGCCTACCTTTGATTGGTACCGTCGTCTCAAGCCCGGAAGCATCAACAGCTAGGAGGACCTGGAGAGCATGTTCCTCGCTCATTTCTTCGATGATGATGCCGAAGTGTCGATCAGGACACTCTTCAATGATAAACAAAAAGACGGAGAGTCGGTGGATACCTTCATCAAACGCTTCCGCAATCAGGCAATGAACTGCAAGGATCCCGTCACGGAGGAATTCGTCTTGCAAACCTATCATAACAACTTGTCCATTAATATCTTGGACGTTATGGGAGTAGAGCCGCTCAATACCTGGAAAGAGTTGAAGGTGCGCGGAGAGCAGGCCGAACGCTTTTTCAGAAGGAGGAAGGTCGAAAGAAGCCAACCGATGGCTAACCCTCTGAACCCGAGTCTTATTTCCCATGATGAAGGGTAGGCACCTACAACAATTGTTGATGTTAATCAGACGTTGCAATAGCAACCCCGAAGACAGCAGAAGACTTCGAATTCGAGGCTCCAAAAAGAGTACTCATTCAAGGACGAAGACGTTCCAGCCATCTTCGAGACCCTTCTTGAAAACAACAAGATCAAGCTGTCACCCATCACAAATCAGGAGGAAGTTGATAATACTATGAATCCGAAGTACTGCGCGTACCACAGGAGGATCCTTCATCCCACCAAGACTTGCTTTACTTTAAAGAATAGCATCCAAACATTGGTTGAAGCCGGCGTCATAACGCTAGGATAAGCCAAATTAGAATGGCAACACTCTGATAAATATAAGAGTATAAACTGCTCCTTCCTAGACTCCGACAAGTATAAGAGTATAAACTGCTTCTCAATCCTCCGACCGGTATAAGAGGTTAAACTGCTCCCTGATACTCCAATAGGTATATGAATCTAAACTATTTCCTACCATTGACGGGAAGTTCCTGGAGAATTTTTATATGTAATATTCTTAAGGATAACCCGATCATGTAACCGAATGCAATGATAAACCCAGTTTCGTGAAGAAGCTGGGGGTGGATGATTCATGTAACGGGAAGTTCCCGGAAAAATACTATATGTAATTTTCTTAGGGATAACCCGATCATTACAAACAAAGTGATAAACACTAATCCCCCACTGATCAAATCAATTGACGGTGGGTCCACTAAAATTTCTATCCGCCAATTCATGGTAATTTTCAAAGCTTGACGTGTTAAGTCCTGATCACTTAACATCAAAATCCTCCATCGAGTGGCTAGTACAAACCAGTATTTCTACTGCTACTTGTATTCCACTCCCTTTGCTTTCAGGTCAAACCTATAAAAGTTAGGGCCAAAGCCAGATTCTCCTCTCGATTCCTTCCATGAACGAGAGGTCCACTTTCAAATTGAGCAATCAAACCTATAAAAGTTAGAATTGTCTCCAACTTCACTTAGTCAAACCTGCAGATAGTTAGGACTAAGATTGAGTTATCCCTTTCGATAAACGAAAGACTTTCATCTTTTCCTTTTTCAGCCAAACCTATAAAAGTTAGGGTCAAAATCGGAATTTCCCCTCAATAAATAAGGAACTCTTTTCTTGGATCAAGCAACCAATCCTATAAAAGTTAGGGTTACTTGAATCTTTCCGATTCTCGGAGTGGAGATCCCACTCCTAGTTTCATCTTTCCGGATTCTGAGGGTCGAGATCCCACTTCGAGTTTTCTTTCTAACTGAAGATAGAATATAAAATTATTCCTCTTCGGTACCGGGAGATAGAATATAAAATTCTTCCTCTTTCATTTTGGGTTCGTCTTTACCCTGAGAAAAGACACAATTCTCAACTTCAAATCCGTACATTCCATGCATGGGGAATTTTATCTTGACTCCTAAATAGAGAAAAGCCTACGTCTAACACACGTTGTCGGTTTAGTCTTTCACCGATTGAAGAAGACACCAGAATTCCAGTCTGGGGAATTTTATCCCGAAGCCTAAGAAGGGATAAGTCAGCGTCTAACACGCGTTGCTGGTTAGTCTTTGACCGTAAGAGAGACAAAAACCCACATATTCGATATTGTGGCAGGTTGTTATTCATAACGTCAAAATCTGCGCCTTACATGCGCAGGGAATTTTATCCTGAATCCTGAGTAGGGATAAGTCAACGCCTAACACGCGTTGCCGGTTAGTTCTTAACCGTAAAAAGAACCAAAGCCTACATATTCGACATTGTGGCAGGTTGTTATTCATAACGCCAAAATCCGCGCCTTACATGCGCGGGAAATTTTATCCCGAATCCTAAGATGGGATAAGTCAACGCCTAATACGCGTTACCGGTTAGTCCTTAACCGTAAAAAGGATAAAAGCTTACATATTCAATATTGTGACAGGTTGTTATTAATAACGCCAAAATCCGTGCTTCACACGCACGGGGAATTTTATCCCGAAGCCTAAGCAGGAATAAGCCAACGCCTAATACGCGTTGCCGGTTTAGTTTTTACCGATTGAAGAAGATACCAGAATCCGAGTCAGGGGACTTTTATCCTGAATCCTAAGTAAGGATAAGTCAACGCCTAACACGCGTTGCCGGGTAGCCTATTCCCGTAATAATGGCGAAGTCTACGTATTCAAAGTCGTAGCATCAAGTCTAAGGGAGTCCATTCCTTTAGCACAACGTCACATTCGGAACGGATTTCAACAATCCGCTTGCTAGCCCGACTCAAACGGTAGTCGGTAAAGGCATATCAAATCCGTTGATGGCTGAGGATTTTCCAAAAATCCTAAGTCTACGTCTGATACACATCGCTATTTAGTCTTTTCACAGAAGAAAGACGAAGTCTACGTATTCAATATTGTAGCACTAAAAGGGTTAACTCTTTTAGCTTAACGTTACATGCGGAACGGACTTAAAACAATCTGCATGCTAGCCCGACTCAAACGGTAGTCGGTAAAGGCTAATCAAACCCGTTGATGGCTGAGAATTTGCTAAAAAATTCTATAAATGCGAGTCATTGACGCATCATCTTCATTAGTTGGTCTCGTGACTTGAGCATCCAACAACTTCAGGATAAGATCCATACATGCAGATGAATCAACTTTCATAGTTGGTCCTGCAACTCCGACATTTAGGACCGCCATACTCCAATACCTTAAGAGCTTAAACTGTGTATACTCTAACAAACGTACGAGTATAAACTGTGTTAACATCGGGCGATCCGAAACCCTAGGTCAACGCCGATCAACGCGTGACCCTAGGTCAACGTCGGTCAACGCGTTACGACAAAAAGTCAATGTACAGCGGTCTGGAATCCTAATTCAGCACGATGTGACGGAGATAGTCAGTTCAAAGTCAACTCAACGATGCGAGCCGAACTCAACTCATCAGTTTTAGATTTGAGACTTCGATGACGGCCAGACGATGAACGCAGCACCGAAAGAACTTCAGCTATTCGTCAAAACATCGAATAGACTGAAAACCGAAGGAGTTAAGAATCGAAGCTAACTACAGGTCTTTCACATCGACTGAAGGCTGGGCCAATCACATCCAAAGTATTCCAGCCTCTTCTATAAAAGAAACGAGTCTGGAACGCTTTGGAGGGGGTATCTGTAGGCATCAAAAATTACCTATAGGTCTCCACGAACGGCTCAGTGCTAAGAAAAGACGATGAACATCACTATCCAGTTCACAGAAGCTTGATTGACGTTGACAAATGCTTGAAGTGAATCGACGAACTACGTGAAGCAGCGGAGTTTCAGAATAATGAAGAATGAAAGCTGATCAAGAGCCCCGCGTCATTTACGAAAGGCGGAACACCCCTCATGTCTCATTTATTCCACAGATGATTCAATCATCGGAACTTATAGATCTCTTCGTCGGCTTTCCAACGCACTTTGAATCACTCAAATCCGAATTCGGATGAAGAAGTTACGACGAAAATGAACAAGTTTACATAACAAAGCGTCTCAGCATGAGTTGACACACCCTGAGGCGTCTCGGCCCAACCGAGACACCCCAAGGTGTCTCGGCCACGGCTGAGACACCCTAGGGTGTCTCGGCTCAGGCCGAGACACCCCTGAGCCGGCCTCGCTGAGACACCCTGGGGCGTCTTCAACCCTAAAAATAGGTCGTTATGCGTTTTTAACCGTCCAAACCTCCTTGAAGCCTATAAATACAGCCTCTGGAGCCTCATTTTTTCAGATCTGGAATTCTCGAGCGTTGGCGAAGCCCTACCGGATTGAGGACTGAAGAGCCACGAATTACAGAGAGGAGGAGGAGACTTCAGCGGATTTTTCGTCATAAAGAAGAGGAGTTCGTCAGATCTGCAGTCCGGTTCGTCCCTTAAGATTACCCCTTGTGGTGATCTTAAGAAGAGCAATTATCTCACTGTTACCGAGATAAGCGCTACGATTGGCGGTGGTCCACGGATATCAACGTCCCCGTCACAGGCCAAGATCCCACGCAAGCAGTGGACGACAAACACCCGTTGCGTTTGTTTGAAGAAAGTTGTATTTTTTATTATTATTTTCATTGTGTAAGAAAGTCTTATAAAAAGACTAATTTTACTTTGAATCTGTAATCGATAAACGTGTAATAGATTCAGCAATGAAGAAATCAACTTTCACCGTAAACAAACTGACGACCACAGTAGGAGCCAACAGCTTCGCTGTCGAAGCTGTCGTGCCGCAGCCGAAGATCAAGATCCCGGTGTTCGAAGAGGTCGAGTATAAATTCGACCAGCAAAAATTTGAAGAGTACATCTCCTCCTCCTCCTCCAGATCCGCTCCTCCTCATAAGCGTAGGAAGATCCCCTCCTCCCCGAAGATCCGTCGGTCTCCAGATCTGAAGACCCGAGAAGTCGATCTCCCCGTAGTCGATGCTACAGTTGCACCTTGTAACGATCCGTCGGCATCCAATGAGATCAGACCTGTAGATCTGAATTCCTTCGCGATCAAGTAGCCGACTGCTGAAGGTGTGCCAACTCTGTCAAAGAGAGCACGTCAAAGGAAACGCTAACGCCTCGCGCGCCAATTCGCCAAGGCTTTGGATCAGGTAGATGGACTCCGTTACCAAGCAGATCTAGAGTTCAGAAAGCGCCAAGTGGCTAATCTATCGCCACGACCAGCATCGGGATCCTCTTCCCAACCTCCGATTAACGAATGGGTTCGTGTTAAACGAACCCACTCTACTCTCGAGGAGCGAATTCAGAAGCACCACGCCTTGCTTGCGCATGCACGGACCCTTGTGCGAAAAGCACATGAAATGCAAAAGGACGAGGCAGTTAAGAGATCACCGAGATCCAAACAAGTTTGGATGCCAAAATCCAAATCAGCGCCTAAGGCAAAAGCAGGCGACGTTTCTCTCCGGCCTTCGTCAACTCCAGATCCTGCTCTCGCACCTCCGGTGAAGCCCTATGGCAGCTTGGATCTCCCCAAATCTAGAGTCCCATTGAAGGATCACATCGGTTCTCTACCCGAGGATCGAGGAAAAGTGCCTGTTAAGGAAAGCTTGAGACCATTGAAAGTGCTTCGAGCAAACATCCTGACTGGGGGTCGTACGTGACCTCCTAACAAATTAATTTCTACAATGGCCCGCTTGACGGTGCGTGCAGAAAACCAGGAGTCCGTTAAGGTTTCACACTCACAAAGGTGTGATTCCAAGCGTGTGACTCTTGTAGACGCCAACAAGGTGATGTTTACTCAGAGGAAAACGCGTCAGACAGAAGAATATTTTATACCTGAGAATTTATATAAACAGCCGATAGGTTGCTCTGACCGCAACGTCGATGAGTTGTACTATCGGGCTGGGGGTACGAGTAAATATCGAAAGAGAAGTACCCGGGAAGCGGACTCTCACTGTCCGTGTATCAAAATTATCAGGGTAGTATTATCAGCGTGTAGCTGCCCCAAGACCGCTCCACAGAGGGTCTCGGTATTTGAGAGGATCTCCACTAAAGCATCAAAGCCCAAATCAAGGCGTTTTCGCAAAAGACGATCGGTTGTTCGAGATGACGAACTCCCAACAGTTACTATCAACGTGGTCGATAAGGAGAAGTCTCCGATTAGTTCAAATAGCTCCAACCCTAATTTTTCTCCAGGAAGAGAAGTTAGTTCGGGAATAACCCAACGAATATCTCAGCTTCAGCTAGAAGCCGTTGGACATAATGATTACCAGGGAGTCCGTGAAGGAATCCGTTCCGATGACGAACTCTCAGATTCTTATTCCGCAATCGCCTCTGACGATACAACGTCTAGCATAGGACAAGCTCGGGAAGTGTTCATGATCAACATCGAGCAAATAGCCAAAATCATTGAGATTGCTCTAGCTAAGCAGAAAGAAGCATTCAAAAACGAAATGGAAATAGCTATGCAGGAGATGAGACAAACGCACGACCAACAAATCCAAGCTTTGTCGAATCAGCTAGGTGAGTCCAGCCGTCGCAGCACTGCTAACCAAGTAGGTAGCGATTCAGATGTGGATGAACACAACGCTGGGGGTGGTCCCACTAAAAATAACGACGCTGGGGGTGGACCCACCAATGATGATAACACTGGGGGTGGCTGCATTATTCCTCTCGAAAATTGTCTAAAACAGCATATAGATGAGGACGAAAAGATGAAGGACCTCGAGAGCAAAATTAATGCTTTAATGTCTGCTCAAGAGGTAAAGAAGACCGGCATTCCGTGTCCTTACCCGAAAGAGTGGAATTCGATCCCATACCCGACGAAGTTCAACCTGATCAACTTCACGCCGTTCGACAAGAAGGGCTCGCCCACTCAGCATCTAATCTACTTCAAGTCCCACTTGGGCATAATTTCTGGCAACGAGCCTTTGATGGTGTGGTCATTCGTTGGCACCCTTCGTGAGCCTGCCTTTGATTGGTACCGCCGTCTCAAGCCCGGAAGCATCAACAGCTAGGAGGACCTGGAGAGCATGTTCCTCGCTCATTTCTTCGATGATGACGCCGAAGTGTCGATCAGGACACTCTTCAATGATAAACAAAAAGACGGAGAGTCGGTGGATACCTTCATCAAACGCTTCCGCAATCAGGCAATGAACTGCAAGGATCCCGTCACGGAGGAGTTCGTCTTACAAACCTGTCATAAAAACTTGTCCATTAACATCTTGGACGTTATGAGAGTAGAGCCACTCAATACCTGGAAAGAGTTGAAGGTGCGCGGAGAGCAGGCCGAATGCTTTTTCAGAAGGAGGAAGGTCGAAAGAAGCCAACCGATGGCTAACCCTCTGAACTCGAGTCTCATTTCCCAAGATGAAGGGAAGGCACCTACAACAGTTGTTGATGTTAATCAGACATTGCAACAGCAACCTCGAAGACAGCAGAAGACTTCGGATTCGAGGCTCCAAAAAGAGTACTCAATCAAGGACGAAGACGTTCCAGCCATCTTCGAGACCCTTCTTGAAAACAACAAGATCAAGCTGCCACCCATCACAAATCAGGAGGAAGTTGATAATACTACGGATCCGAAGTACTGCGCGTACCACAGGAGGATCCTTCATCGCACCAAGACTTACTTTACTTTAAAGAATAGCATCCAAACTTTGGTTGAAGTTGGCGTCATAACGCTGGGATAAGCCAAATAAGAATGACAACACTCTGATAAGTGTAAGAGTATAAACTGCTCCTTCCTAGACTCCGACAAGTATAAGAGTATAAACTGCTTCTCAATCCTCCGATCGGTATAAGAGGTTAAACTGCTCCCTGATACTCCAATAGGTATATGAGTCTAAACTGTTTCCTACCATTGACGGGAAGTTCCTAGAGAATTTTTATATGTAATATTCTTAAGGATAACCCGATCATGTAACCGAATGCAATGATAAACCCAGTTTCGCGAAGAAGCTGGGGGTGGATGATTCATGTAACGGGAAGTTCCCGGAAAAATACTATATGTAATTTTCTTAGGGATAACCCGATCATTACAAACAAAGAGATAAACACTAATCCCCCACTGATCAAATCAATTAACGGTGGGTCCACTAAAATTTCTATCCGCCAATTCATGGCAATTTTTAAAGCTTGACGTGTTAAGTCCTGATTACTTAACATCAAAATCCTCCATCGAGTGGCTAGTACAAACCAGTATTTCTACTGCTACTTGTATTTCACTCCCTTTGCTTTTAGGTCAAACCTATAAAAGTTAGGGCCAAAGCCAGATTCCCCTCTCGATTCCTTCCATGAACGAGAGGTCCACTTTCAAATTGAGCAATCAAACCTATAAAAGTTAGGATTGTCTCCAACTTCACTTAGTCAAACCTATAAAAGTTAGGATTGTCTCCAACTTCACTTAGTCAAACCTGCAGATAGTTAGGACTAAGATTGAGTTATCCCTTTCGATAAACGAAAAACTTCCATCTTTTCCTTTTTCAGCCAAACCTGTAAAAGTTAGGGTCAAAATTGGAATTTCCCCTCAATAAATGAGGAACTCTTTTCTTGGATTAAGCAACCAATCCTATAAAAGTTAGGGTTACTTGAATCTTTCCGATTCTCGGAGTGGAGATCCCACTCCTAGTTTCATCTTTCCGGATTCTGAGGGTGGAGATCCCACTTCGAGTTTTCTTTCCAACTGAAGATAGAATATAAAATTCTTCCTCTTCGGTACCGGGAGATAGAATATAAAATTCTTCGTCTTCTATTTTGGGTTCGTCTTTACCCTGAGAAAAGACACAATTCTCAACTTCAAATCCATACATTCCATGCACGGGGAACTTTATCTCGTCTCCTAAATAGAGATAAGCCTACGTTTAACACACGTTGCCGGTTTAGTCTTTCACCGATTGAAGAAGACACCAGAATTCTAGTCTGGGGAATTTTATCCCGAAGCCTAAGAAGGGATAAGTCAGCGCCTAACACGCTTTGCTGGTTAGTCTTTGACCGTAAGAGAGACAAAAGACCACATATTCGATATTGTGGCAGGTTGTTATTCATAACGTCAAAATCTGCGCCTTACATGCGTGGGGAATTTTATCCCGAATCCTGAATAGGGATAAGTCAACGCCTAACACGCGTTGCCGGTTAGTTCTTAACCGTAAAAAGAACCAAAGCCTACATATTCGACATTGTGGTAGGTTGTTATTCATAATGCCAAAATTCGCGCCTTACACGCGCGGGGAATTTTATCCCGAATCCTAAGACGGGATAAGTCAACGCATAATACGCGTTACCGGTTAGTCCTTAACCGTAAAAAGGACAAAAGCTCACATATTCAATATTGTGGCAGGTTGTTATTAATAACGCCAAAATCCGTGCTTCACACACACGGGGAATTTTATCCCCAAGCCTAAGCAGGGATAAGCCAACAACTAATACGCGTTGCCGGTTTAGTCTTTTATCAATTGAAGAAGACACCAGAATCCGAGTCTGAGGACTTTTATCCTGAATCCTAAGTAAGGATAAGTCAGCGTCTAACACGCGTTGCCGGGTAGCCTATTCCCGTAACAATAGCGAAGTCTACGTATTCGAAGTCGTAGCATCAAGTCTAAGGGAGTTCATTCCTTTAGCATAACGTCACATTCGGAACGGATTTCAACAATCCGCTTGCTAGCCCGACTCAAACGGTAGTCGGTAAATGCATATCAAATCCGTTGATGGCTGAGGATTTGCCAAAAATCCTAAGTCTACGTCTGATACACGTCACTGTTTAGTCTTTTCACAGAAGAAAGACAAAGTCTACGTATTCAATATTGTAGCACTATAAGGGTTAACTCTTTTAGCTTAACATTACATGCGGAACAGACTTAAAACAATCTCCATGCTAGCCCGACTCAAACGGTAGTCGGTAAAGGCTAATCAAACCCGTTGATAGCTGAGAATTTACCAAAAAATTCTATAAATGCGAGTCATTGACGCATCATCTTCATTAGTTGGTCTCGTGACTTGAGCATCCAACAACTTCAGGATAAGATCCATACATGCAGATGAATCAACTTTCATAGTTGGTCCTGCAACTCCGACATTTAAGACCGTCATGCTCCAATACCTTAAGAGCTTAAACTGTGTATACTCTAACAAACGTACGAGTATAAACTGTGTTAACATCGGGCGATCTGAAACCCTAGGTCAACGCCGGTCAACGCGTGACCCTAGGTCAACGTCGGTCAACGCGTTACGACAAAAAGTCAATGTACGGTAGTATGAAATCCTAATTCAGCATGATGTGACGGAGATAGTCAGTTCAAAGTCAACTCAACGACGCGAGCCGAACTCAACTCATCAGTTTTAGATTTGAGACTTCGACGACGGCCAGACGATGAACGCAGCACCGAAAAAACTTCAGCTATTCGTCAAAACATCGAATAGACTGAAAATCGAAGGAGTCAAGAATCAAAGCTAACTACAGGTCCTTCACACCGACTGAAGGCTGGACCAATCACATCCAAAGTATTCCAGCCTCTTCTACAAAAGAAACGAGTCTGGAACGCTTTGGAGGGGGTATCTGTAGGCATCGAAAATTACCTATAGGTCTCCACGAACGGATCAGTGTTAAGAAAAGACGATGAACATTACTATCCAGTTCATAGAAGCTTGATTGACGTTGACAAATGCTTGAAGTGAATCGACGAACTACGTGCAGCAACGGAGTTTCAGAATAACGAGGAACGAAAGCTGATCAAGAGCCCCGTGTCATTTACGAAAGGCGGAACACCCCTCGTGTCTTATTTATTCCACATATGATTCAATCATCAGAACTTGTAGATCTCTTCGTTGGCTTTCCAACGCACTTTGAATCACTCAAATCTGAATTCGGATGAAGAAGTTACGGCGGAAACGAACAAGTATACATAACAAAGCGTCTCAGCATGAGTTGAGACACCCCGAGGTGTCTCGGCCCAACCGAGACTCCCTGGGGTGTCTCCAGCCCTAAAAATAGGCCGTTATGTGGTTTTAACCGTCCGAACCTCCTTGAAGCCTATAAATACAGCCCCTGCAGTCTCATTTTTTAAGATCTGGAATTCTCGAGCGTTGGCGAAGCCCTGCCGGATTGAGGACTGAAGAGCCACGAATTTTAGAGAGGAGGAGGAGACTTCAGCGGATTCTTCATCATAAAGAAGAGGAGTTCGTCAGATCTGCAGCCCGGTTCGTCCCTTAAGATTAATCCGTTGTGGTGATCTTAAGAAGAGCAATTATCTCGCTGTTGCCGAGATAAGCGCTACGGTTTCTTGATTCCTTCACGAATCAACGAAGCTCTGCCTAATTCTTCAGCAATCAGATCTGATCGGCGGTGGTTCACGGATATCAACGTCCCCGTCACAGGCGAAGATCCCACGCAAGCAGCGGACGACAAACACCCGTTGCGTTTGTTTGAAGAAAGTTATATTTTTTTATTATTTTCATTGTGTAAGAAAGTCTTATAAAAAGACTAATTTTACTTTGAATCTGTAATCGATAAACGTGTAATAGATTCAGCAATGAAGAAATCAACTTTCACCGCAAACAATGTCCATTAAACTTTTAGTTATCATTTAACTCATAGTCACATTAACGTTTAGTTGTGGTTTCACTCATATTTACGTTATCTAATATTCTTATTCAATTTTATAGACCATTCTCCGTACCATAGAAGTAAAACTGAAAGTATGAAGAATTATTTTCTTGCAAAATTAGAGCAGGGAGATTATGATATATTTTTTCATGTACTTTAAATATAAAAAATCTCTTTGATGTAAGGTCCCTATCAAACCTTGCCCCAAACAATGTGAATGAAAAATGCTATTATAACTCACTTACCTGGAGTAATTATATTGTATATAAGACATATACAATAGTCTCATGTATTTTCTGGGTGTAACTGCAAAATACGCAAGAGTGG
>BQKN01059901.1:76519-91248 GCA_022839385.1 Asparagus kiusianus
GATTTTTATACAAAATTGACCTCTTTGTTGCCAGTCTTGATGGTGTGGACAAAAATAGGTCAATTTTGTTAATTATTATGTAAAATAGTCGATTTTGCTAATATTTTTAAAAAATGACCTTTTTAAAAATTCTCCTAAAATAAACTGTTAATTCAAAATATAAAATGGGCGAAAAGACCTAAACATTCTGGTGATTAATTGACCAATAAATAGGAAAAAAATAACAATTAAAATAAAAGTATATTTAAATTGAATCTAACAAGACACTTCACAGAATGAAGCACGAAATGGATCTAAGAAATTATTAAAAGAGAATTAAAGAAACAAATAAAAAAATATGAGATCGAGGGCACTACAACAAAATACATCATTGCCGACAAAAGAAAAACGTCGGCAAATATTTAAAAAACGTCGGGAAAAATCTTTCCCGACGCAAAATGCAACGTCGCTAACACGTCACCAAAAGTGCGTCAAGGAAAATATTTGACGACGCAAACACACTGCGTCGGGAAAAGCCAACACTTTTGGCGACGCTTGTTGCGTCGGGAAAAGCACAACTTTTAGCGACACATAACAATTTGCGTTGGCAAAAGCATACAGTATTTTTTCGTATGCAGGAAAAGTGTCGGGAAATCTTACACTTTTGGCGACGTATTTAATGTCGGCAAAGGGCAATGCGTCAGCAAAAGTATACTTTTGCCGACGCAGAATGTAGCGTCGCTAAAAATCCCATCTTTGGCGACGCATAATTGCGTCGGCAAAAGTATACTTTTGCCGACGCAGAATGTAGCGTCGCTAAAAAGCCCATCTTTGGCTACGCATACTTGCGTTGGCAAAAGTATACTTTTGCCGACGCAAGATGTAGCGTCGCTAAAAAGCTCATCTTTGGCGACGCATACTTGCGTCGCTAAAAGATATTACTTTTGGTGACAAAATATCTCGTCGACAAAAGTGTTACATTTAGCGACAAAATATAACGTCAACAAAAGTGTTACTTTTAGTGACGCTTATCAACACTAATTTGCATCGCCAAAAGTAATATATTTTCTGTCAAATACAAGCCTACACTGAATCTGAACATCCAAAAAAATTTGCTCCATTCACATCAACATAAAAGTCTATTTTTCCATTTCCCCTTGAGCGCTAAAAGCGTTAATTTACAAACTTCCTTTAGCATACCCAAGTACATAAAGTCTCTCAAAAACAGATTACATCAAGAAAACTAGAAACGATAATCTCAAATTTGTATCATTAATTACAAATAGTTGATGACGGGAGGAATATCTGCATTAAGTGCCTGAAGAGACTTTGTTTTCTGCATACGAACAGCAACACCTGCATTAAGAGCATCGTTTTGGATAGGCATGCTGCAAATCATCATTTAATGCAAGTCCATGGCAAAGAAGATCTTCATCCCTATAAGAATTTCAAAAGAGAGTAAAAAGTTTAAGTTATGCAAATGAGGCAGGAGTAGATCATGCATGAAATAAATTGATACATCAAATCCCATCAAAGTAGAATCAACTATGGTTGTTTGGATGAGATAATTAATAGTTGACATGATATCTAGCATATGGTTATATTTCTATAATTACAAAGCCAAATACATTGAAACTTGCATGATGAATACATAATATAGGGAAATGTCAACAGAAGATGTATTTGAAAAGAACATCTGACAAAAAAAATTAAAGCTTTCCCTCAACTCCACAACATAGTTTCAGATTCCAAACTGTATCATGCATATCTGCAAAACTACCCCCCAAATCCCTGTATCCCAAAGAATCAACATCAAAAAGTACCCCAGAAATCAACAAACCATTAACTTTGGTAGGCTAATTTGTTATGACATTGTAAAAGTATCAACATGTTCAAATTTTATTCACCACACCAAATTCCTGGATAAGTTAATTTTAAGCAATGGACAGCCATGCAATATAAAATTGATAGGCAATTATTAGGTAAAATGTTTATTTTCGTTTATATCATTTTAGCTGATGCAACCAAAGAGAAAGCTATTGAATTTTCCAAGACCACAAAGATGTTAAATATTAAGAATCAATAAAAAAAAATTTCCATATTTCCAGTATATTATGTGGGAAGGATTACAATCAAGAGATTAGGATGCAATATTTAACATCTACTACATTGTCAGTACATTTGCTGCATCAACAGCTATCTTCCGGTTTCTCGTATGTTATATAATCAACCTTTGCACATTATTAGAAGAAATTATATTTTTTCACTAAACTAAAGTGACTGGTAGACATAGTACCCTATTAAAAAGTATGGTAATGCTTCTGCACCCTCTGACTCTGCAAATAAAATTATGGATAAAAAAAGACTTCTTCAAAGTTCACTAACATCAACCTAGATGAATCCATTTGAGACCTGGCTAATCGCAGCGAAAAAAGACACTACTGCTAGAAATGTGAATATGGTGAAAAGTGACAACTGAAGAGGGAAAAAACTAGTTGATAACATGATACAGTTACAAAAATCAAGCATCAAATAAAGTAAATAAAGGAGGATTATCAACCTGGAGGAGTCCCGCAACAGAGACTACGTTCATCAATGTAAGACGAACAGATATAGAGTAGCTTTCAAAGTAATTTACACACACTTACAGATATAGAGTAGCTTTCAAAGTAAGACGAACAGCTTCTGCTTTAATTTCTATGTTCGCAGCAGTGGATGTCCTTTTTGTTTGTTCATCCTCAGATACGAGCAAATTATATAATGGTGACATGCTGCATGCATCCCAATTTACTATGTCTAATAGACGTGATCCTCATGAGGAATAATAGTTCAAGGGGTCACGCAGCCATACCAATAATAGTGATACTAAACTAATCACTAATGATCATGATAATACTGATATAAATAAATAAATTACTACAATGTACAATTTAATTCCAATGCTTAAGTCAATAAATTAAAGTTATCAGCTAAGTAATTTGTATCAGAATTCATACTACATATTAGTCACCTTGTAGATGAAGACGTAAAATTGTGAACATCTCTGCTAAAGGAACTGCTAGACTCTGACCAGCATTTGAGGTTATTTAAGTCAACAACTCACAAAGCACATAGAAAAAGCTCAAGAAAACATGACTTGCAGTAAGTTGAGCAGATATTGCCTGAACGCGGGTATGTTTGTTTGAAGTATTAAGGATGTTTTTGTGGATCGTTATGGTTATTTAATTATTACAATCTGAACAGCATAATGCAGCTGGATGCGGCTCTCGTGCAGAATGATTAAAAAAATACCACAGAAATCTGCAGTGTTTTTTTGGAGAATTAGTGCTGCAAATTGATGATGAGGGGATAAAGTGTCACATATGTTGTTCTTTGTGTTTTTTTGGTAATTACAAACCAAACTTTTGATCCCTCTACTTTAATTTCTAAGACATGATTGTTATATTGAAAGGAGTTGATGCATACAAAATATCATGGGGCGAATTCAAGAAAATTTTCTATAAGACGTATTTTCCCTTAACCATCCATACGCAGAAGGAACAAGAGTTTTGAAGATTGGAGCAAGGTGATAAAGCAGTAACCAAATATGAGGAGTTTACTTATCAAAGTTTGCCTCTCACTTATTGGTTAATGATGAGGATAAAGTTTGTTGATTCGAGGAAGGGCTTCTAACAGATATCAAGGAGATAATAAGTGTTATGTGAGACTAAGCGCTAAATCGTGTGAATGTGATGGGAACCACCAGCCAGCTCTAGAATCCACATCGCCTGATAGTGATACTAAGACAAATTGTTGTTATGTCACAACGAGGACATCGCATATATAAGATAGGGTGACAGTAATACAACGAGGACATCGCATGTATTTCCTATCTTTCTATCTCAAAATACCTTTCATCAAGTTCTACAATTATTAGTGTTACTTCTATAATAATGGATGATAGCAAAGAAAATGAGAAGTCATGTCTTCACTTGTAGCTCACGAAGGAACGCACTATACAGACAGTGAAGTCAAAAAGGGCATTAAAAGAATGTATGAGAACTTTATTCTCTGACTGAACAAGAAGATAATAAGGGCACAGTTTAAATCAGTGGCACTAACAATATCCTCAATTTTCCTAGGGTTAACTTATAAGAGGACGTTCATTTAAAGCTTCCCCTAAATAAGTAGGCAGCAAAGCTCAGGCAAGAGTGAATTCCTCTGAGGTATCAAAATGACAGATAAATACAGTGTAGAACCGTAGAAGTTTAGCTTGTAAAAGATTTTATACAGAGACCAAGTTTGACCTAGCCTATTCTACCCTTAGTATTATTGTAGTGAAAAATATACTAGAAGGCATTTGAAGCATATCTTTCCTATCTTTCTATCTGAAGTTTCCTTTTATAAAGTTTAATCCTGTAAAGACCATGCTTCTCTTGGATCATCTTAATACCCAATTATGCTGTAAACATAAATCTGGGAGTACACAATGCAATTCAAAAAGGTCCTTCATATCCATTAAGGTCATAGATCATAGCTAACAATTGTTATGGAGATAGAAAACAAGTCGGACCACCAGAAACCAAAAGAACCACAACAAGCACTAAGCTTGGACGTGTAAAGTTCAGTACTTGCAAATCTCACCTTGCGTATTTACCAGGTACATTGTAAAATGTGATCTCATTGCAGGGCTGACCAAATAAGCTCCCAATGTATTATCCCTGTTCGATAAAATGGCAACTCAGGAACGCATTCTACCATTAAAATCCAATCTTGAGCTTTTAAAAAAAATAGAGATGTGTTAACTTTACCAATCAGGTAGAGGGCTGAATACTTGACTCTCTGGCGTAATTACAGCATGGTCTCTTTTGTACACACTACGAGTGAAACCAGGTAAATCTGCCATATATAGTAATAACACTTCAATGGTTTTGTAGGATAAAATTACAACAAATTAATATAGATATGATCAGAATAATTTCTTTCATTCAAGTAAATTACAACAAAAAAATCACCCTATGATAACAGATAATTCACCTAAGATTTCAAAGTGGCACTTTACCCCTCTCGTCTTCAGTTTTTTTCTGATATAATATTCTAATCTCAATATGATAATCATGTGTCATATCCTACAACACAGACTTACTGTCCAACTTAACTTCCTACAAATTGAAATGGAGGATCAAATTGTCATTTTCAAATTACAAAAAAATAACAATAATCGTCCTTGAACAATGGAAAACTCTCTTGAGGTTTTAAACGTGACAATATACCCATCTCATCTTCAGTTTCTAGTCAACTAACAATCAAATCTTAATATAATAATCATATATAATCATCTAATCTCAATATAACAATCATGTCTTAGAAATTGAAGTAGAGGGTCAAACGTTTGGTTTGTAATTACCAAAAAAAAAACACAAAGAACAACATATGTGACACTTTATCCCCTCATCATCAATTTGCAGCACAATCCAATAAAAGTGAACAGATAAAGTTTGGTTTGTAATTACCAAACTCCTTTCACTTCTTTCTTTCTCTAAAAAGTTGGTCTAAAAAAAGCTTTAGAAGCAAAACCGCAGAGAAACCAAATGCACTCGTACTACCAATTCCTATGAAGTCCACATCAAAGAATGAACTAGACGCGCCAATATGAGTAAAAATTAGGGTTTAAGTCAAAACATCAAGTAAAGCCAACAGAAGCAATTCGTTATACCTTCAGGATCTAGGGTTTGGAGAAGGGGATCAATATCTTTGGGCAGCGAAGAGAAGGCAGGAGCGATCTTCGATCGCACGGCACTCAGTCGCTTCCTCCAATCGTGAGGTATCTTCTTGCGATCCACCAGCCATTCTTCAGCAAGATTTTAATCAATTCCCAACCAAAAAAAAAACTCATTCCCAAATAAAGTTGAAGGAAATTAAGAAAAATTAAGAAAATTACCACCGAGCCGATCAAAAAGTTTGGGGGAAGCAAAGATTAAAGCAAAAATCGTGAGCAAAACATCGAGTAATTTCTCGGATGAAGCTCAAGCCCTAGTTTCAGTACGTCGAGATGTGAAGAGGGTCGAGTAGTCTTCGTGCTCGGCCTTTGTGAGGGAGAGGAGATCGTCGGCGATCCGGTTGAGCTTCTGGTCTCGGGATTTGACGGCGGCGGTGCCGCCAAAGGCGGTGGAGAGGAGGCAGCGAGGGATTTTGGTGGTGAGGAAAATGAAAAAAAAAATGAGGGGGCTTTTTTGACGGAGAGGATAAAAGAAAAAAAAGAGGGGGAGGAAATTAAAAGTAGGCGGGGAAATGAAAAAACGAGGGGGCTTTTTTGGCGACGCACTTGAATAGTAAAGCGTCGGCAAAAGTTACTTTTTTGCGACGAAAAGTTTTGCGCGTCGCTAAAAGTAACGCTTTTGCCGACGCAATATAGCGTTGGCAAAAGTGTTATTTTTAGTGACGCAAAATTGTTCGTCGCTAAAAGTTACACTTTTACCGACGCTAACGTGCGTCGTCAAATGTATACTTTTTGTGACGAATATTTGTGCGTCGCTAAAAGCTATACTTTTGCCGATGAAAATAAAAAAACGTCGGGAAATCCATACACTTTTACCGACGCTAAGTTAAAACGTCGCAAATAATATACACTTTTAGCGACGCTAATTATAAACGTGGGGGAAAATATATGTTTTGCCGACGCTAACTAAAATCGTCGGGAAAAACATACTTTTTGGCGACGTATTTAACCATGCGTCGGGAATAAGCGTCGGGAAAAGTGTAATTTGTTGTAGTGGGGATAGAGGGGGAGAAGACCTCACTGACATGAATTCTATTTCTCTTCGAGCTTGACATCAAAATTTGTGGGGAATGAGTGAGGAGAAAAGTGAACAGAATAGGTGACAAAGTGGGTGTGCTTATATAAATAGGTTATTAAGATATTCGTCCTGAAATCTTAAATACATACATGTTAGTCCCTAACATCTTTGTAATTGCTCATTTACAATGATATTACTATTTAGTATTAAATCGTTTTTATTATAAAAGATTATATATCCTTTTAATAATTTATAAAGTATATATATGGAAACATCGATGCTTATAGCTAGTAGTTGGGCTCCACAAAATAGGTTAACTTTACATTGTAGTTTACTATTGGTAATACTGTTGGCAATGTCATTACTTTTCCTCTTTATCTTATTATTCATATTTTTCTGATGTAAGTCCTCTTTTGCAAGTCACTCGATTGACTCTATTTTAGTTTTATAATATCAGAGGTTAGAATATTCTTAAAAATACATACATATAGTAACAATAGTATATACTTCAGTTCAACTCAAACATTGACTTGAAGCCATTTAGAATGAGGTTTTGTCTACGCTAGAATGGTAACATAGTGATTAAATAATCCAAAAGTCAAAGAAGAAATTTCTACAAAGGAAAAGTAATATAATATGTCAAATTAACAACTAATTGATAAAATATACATGGGCAGTGCAAAGATCTATAGAAAGTAAGGTATATATCTTCATAAAAAGTTTATAGTGAGTGACCAACTACAATCATTCTAATTTAAGCATAAATAATTATTTTTTACTTACTAATTTGATACGCGAAACTATAAAATAAATCTCAAGCAAAAAATAGGAATTAAAATTTTATTATCCCGTAGGTAAATAAATAAATATAATTTAAACTATTAAGTGCTAAATATTAGTTCATGCGAGAAAGTAAAGTAATTTATGGTCTATATACATATATAGTCAATCGATTAAAATTATAATGACACGATTAAAATTATATAGTGGGTTCACATTAAATATAATTTATAAAAAATAGTACACTAAAGTCAAAAATATTTTAACCACTGTATAGATTGTCTAAAATTTTTTGCATGTATAAACTATACCGCCTAGTAATAGTGATGTGCACACTTAACTATAGCCTAATACATCTTAAAAACGACTTACTCTTCAATATCATCATTAATTGATGTATCTATGCATTACACTAAAAACACAATGAAAATTTAAAAAACTACAAAAGAAATACCCTCAAAAGTTTTTAAAATTGTAAAAAAAACACCCTAACCTTTTATAATTTACAAATACACAAAACTATTAAAAATTATATTAAAATCAAGGAACTACAAAAAATCATTAAAAAATTACAAACTTTAGAGGGTTAATTTGCAATGTACTAAACTTTAAGTTTGTTTTTTTGTAAATTTCAAATCTAATAGATTTTTAAGTAGTTATATATGACACAATTTTCTGATATTTTGATAGTTATTGGGGTTTAAGTTATTGGGTGTTGGGTGATGCTTCTTCAAAATGAGGCCCAATTAATATATCGAGCTAAGTATTTTCTGGGCAACTGATTACGCTGATATTAAATAATTAAAGAGACGCTATAAAATAACTAGGATAAAAAGTTTTTTATACATATATACCAAAAGAGAGGCCTAATGTGATGCTCGCTTTTTTATTTGTAGGTCATATCTGTAGTCTGAACACAAAATATACCCCAGCACAAAATGATATGTAAGGTACGGACTAAAAGCATATAATGATCACCCCTGTCATCTTTTTGTGCACAAAATATTCAGCACCAAAATAGCCAGAAAGTAATCAAGAAACTCGGAGGACAAACCTCAGGAAAGAAATTAAGAAGAAAAGGCAAGAAAAGGGCCAGACTCATGTGCCCATCTTTTATATATATATATACATCCTCACCCGCTCAAAACTCAAAACACGCAACTCCTCCTTCTCTAGCCAACGCTACTATTTTGATAGAACAATGGCAACCCAACAAGAGCTCCAACTTGTTGAAACAATCACCTCCCTCTATGAATCCATCTCAAAGCTCCCCTCCCTCTCCCCATCCGACCATGTGAACCAACTCTTCACCAAGCTAGTCACCACTTGCATCCCTCCTTCATCCATCAACATCGCCGCTCTCTCCGATGAGGCCCAAGCCATGCGCTTAGAGCTCATCAAGCTCTGCGGAAATGCGGAAGGGCTCCTAGAATCTCATCACTCGGCTCTCATCTCAAACCATGACAGCCCACTCAACCACCTCTCACTCTTTCCTTACTATTCCAACTATGAACAACTCACAAAACTAGAGTTTACACTCCTCTCCCGCCATGTCACAACTTCTCTTTCCAAGATCGCTTTCGTCGGGTCCGGCCCCCTCCCTCTGTCGACCCTTGTTCTCGCTACCCGGTACTTGACGGATGCGGTCGTTCACAATTATGATCTGGACCCGTCTGCAACGGCAAAAGCGAGGAAGTTAGTGGAGTCAGACCCCGACTTGGCTGAGAGGGTGGTGTTTCGAACGGCGGATGTGATGGAGGTGAAGAGGGCCCTAAGAGAGTATGACGTGGTATCCTTGGCCGCGTTGGTTGGGATGGAGATAGAAGACAAGAGGAGAGTTCTTGAGCACTTGGCTCTCCATATGAAGCCTAATGCACTCCTTGTGGTGCGCAGCGCACACGGAGCTCGCACATTCTTGTACCCGGTGGTAGAGACGGATCAGGATCTGACCGGATTCGATGTGCTCTCCGTGTATCACCCGGAAGACGAGGTGGTTAACTCGGTGATCGTTGCGAGGAAGAAGGGGATTAATGTGGTGCCTTGCAAGTGTTGTGAGCCGTTGGTTGGTCAGCTTGAGTATCCGGGTAGTTTGGTCGGGGATCAGCTTGCGATCGACGGCCAACGCTACTGATCGACGTTAATCAACCTAATCCCGGCGCGTACTTTAGGGTCGAAGTGATGTTTTTAGGTTTCTTTTAATTTCCTGGGAGTCCCCGTTTACGAGATTGTTGTGATGTGACTTCTCTTTCCGGAGCTTATTGTTGGTGTGGCTAGCTGTATCTCCGTTTTAAATTTTCTTCAGAGAATAAATGCGTCTTTCATGTATGTGGAGCTAATTAATTGTGTTTGAGTTGTTTTCTTCTCTTTAAATAGGTACGGCATTGCTTGAATTAATAGATGGGATTTATCGATATCAATAGATTGAATTAATAGCGTTGAGCTCGAGCTCCGGCTCTAATCTCTGCTCCATCTCAGCCTTGTTCTCTTCTCGATCTCTGCTCGATCTCAACCTGGACTAAGCCTCGATCTCCTCTCGACCTCGACCTTGACTCGACCTCGATCTCCGCTTGATTTCAGCCCCAATCTCAGCCTCTACCTCAGCCTGCATCTCCAATCGATCTCCTCTCCTACGCCTCCAAATTCATCCTTTGTGGTTGTCGTTGGTTGCAATCAGATCTCTCGAGGTATTGTGTTCCTAATGTTGTTTTTCATTTCATTTGAATTGTTCTGTAATATATTTTCTTGATAAGTTACATGATAAAAGATGAAAAATTGCATCTTGTTGCATAACCTTCATGATTTTCATGATTTTAGGATGAATATGCTCTGGTTTTAATCAAAATTGAGTAACTCTTTGCTTTATTTAACAGTAATCTTCTGGTTTGTGAAATTTCTGATTAATTCCGTAATGTTCTTGTTTCAAAAAAGGTTCCATCTTCCATTGACTATCTAATTCGAATCTGTTTGAATATCTCAGAAGCTTAAACTCATGTTTTTGGTGAATGTTCATGTTTGCGGCGAGACATGCTTATTATTAGTGACAAGGTTTTTTACTTTGTTCTTGTAGAATTTAAGAAAATATTTAGTAATAGAACCCTACAATCTTTCTCGCTATAGATGATTCAATGAATCCTATCTCTTTTTTTGTCTTGGATTAGCAAATCTTTTCTAGATATTTATTTTACACTATAATAATACATGCATATCAGACATGGAGAGTAATAGCAATAAGTGGGAGTGGGGGACTGCATTTGTGTGTGCTAAAAATGAGTTCAGCTTCATGTTGTCTAGTCTATGGGGGAAGCTGTTTACCTACTAAGATGATTAGTGGAGAAAGAGCTTAGCATACGGTTTATTGTTGTACAAGAATCTTCTGGGGGTATTAGGAAACATATGTGATGTGTTTTAGGAGAGAAAACAAGTCTTTGGTGCTGGACTTTAGGTCAATGTGATTAAGGTTATATTCTTGTACCATGAAGGAGTAACTCGCATGAAAACAATTGGAATAATATAGATTCACTTTAGCTATCACCATAGATATACATCAAAGACGGGCATTAAGCCCTTTATTCATGGATAATTTTATGAAGCAAATACAGGATGAGGCTCCTTTGTTTTTGTTGTTGACTTATGCTATCGTATCAGGAGCTGAGAGAAAGAATAAGTTTTAAGTAGAAAATGGAGAAGCATGGATTTAAAGATTCAGAGTAGCAGGACCAGGGATGTTTGTAAGGTAACTTAATAAAAAGTTGAGAATTTAAATGGTGGAGTTGAAGCCAAAGAAAGTATCAAAGGCCAAGTTTTTTTGCTTTCTGGTATCAATCAGAGTCATCCATAATTATGTTGATATTGTGGATATTTAGTGTGCAAGCCAAGATAGTTGAAGTGGAGTGGTTTTTGAAGTACGGTGTGACTTATGTTGTGCCTCGAGAAACCAAACCAATCGCCGAGAAAGATAAAGAACCAACCAAAATCAATAGCACAAACAATCAAACACCAGTTTTACGTGATTCGGCGAGATGCCTACGTCCACGGGGCAAGGAGGGGGGAGTTTCACTATTAGAAATCAAGAGGATCAAACTAGGGTTACAATCTCTCACCAAAACCCTCAACAACTCACTCTTAATCTCTCCAATTGCTCCTAGAATAGAAGCCCAAAGAAAACCCTCACAATCTGCTCAAAACTCCTGCCTTGCTTACCATAAAAACACCCAAAGGGTATTTATACAAATCCAAAACGAAACGGGTCTGGAAACTGAACCCTGACATAACCGCTTCGGAGGTCGACCACGGCGGTCGACCGCGCAGGTCTCGCAGTCGACCGCGGCGGTCGACCGAGCCCCAAAACCCGAGAGAAAATCCATTACAGTCATCCACGGTCGACCGCGGCGGTCGACCGCCATCAACTCCGAATCCCAGTAGGTCTGTGTGCACGTTGGCGGTCGACCGCGACGGTCGACCGCCAGTCTGCCTGCTGGTTCCTTCCTGTTTTCTGTAATTCTTCAATTCTCCACCTCGGCGAATGTTTCCACCAAAACTGAGCCGACACCGATCAAACCAATGCCTCAACTGCTACATCTAGCACGCCATGGCAATGGACTCATGACAACGGACCCCATCCACAACAAATCGAGACCCAAACGGGAGTGCGAACACTCAACCCCAAACCAACTGTGTCTACTCACCAATTAACTAAGCCTACACCGACTACACCAAATGCCTCATTTGCTAAGACCCAAATGGGAGTGCAAACACTCACCCCAAATGTTGATGTCGCTCACCAAAACGGCTGCATCATAAAGACTGCCTACGTATCCTCTTGCCCAAGGAATCAAGCCTTCACGTAGTTCACTAAATGGCCTCCAAAGGCCCTTAATCCAACCTGCGGCTGATAGCATCATCAACGACCCCAATCTGAAAACAATCCAACACCTCCACCTGAGATGTAACAATGACCGTATCCAAAACATATCCACCAGCTGCATCCAAATCAACCACCTCATCATCTGCACCCATAAATAAATGACTCTCACGCTGTGCCACCTCAGCTAGAATCCCAACCAATGCAGAATGACCTGGAGTATGTGGGGAAATCCCCACCCAATATGGAGTAGCATCAACCTCCACCCGCTACGGTATCCCTCTGATCTGATCAATACTTTCTACCTGCCAATAGTCCAAAGTGACAAACCTGCTCAGACCAAACTCAGAAGCTCCCCACTGATAGCCGAACGAGCATCTGAATCCCAAATGCGCAATCGGATCCAATCTCACATCCACGATGTGACCAAGTGCTGGGTAGACAAATATCCGACGCCAACCAAAAACTGAAGCAGCTCCACCAGATCTAACAACTCTACACGCAGCAGTCTGCAACCTCATAAGATGACCCAAACCTGTCGAAGCCTGAATACCAGATCCACTGCTTGACAACCAACGTCGATCCTCCTCCAGAAAAGAACGGCTCACTAAATCCGCCATCTCATTACGTCGCCCTACTGTCTCCTCTCCTCTGAAGTGTCTCCAACTGCCATGAGCTCGGCACCAATGCAAGAAAGGACTCCTACTAGAACAAGTACAACTGGTAACCTTTCTGCCTATACACCTCCTCCAACTGTTACGGACTATTAGGGCTTTATACCAACGGGACTTGGTTGCAACCCAAATATGCCTAGTACAATCCCCAACATAGGAAATAAAATAATGATTACCTCCCGATGATGCCTCCTCGAAAAGTCCCCCAATGCCTGACTGAACACCTCCAATAAGACCCCTCGATCGATGGATAGAAGTGCTGAACTCCACCTCGGTCTTCTCGCTCATCCCAATGTGCTCACAGGACTTCAATCTGCAGTTCATAGCACTCCTCAACAATCTGTGTACGGTATAACCAACAATATATCCCAGCACCAAACAATACCACAGTCTAGCCATAGAAGTAGTCAGCGCCCTATCAACTACCGTGCTCCCAAGCAGATAATACAAGTTACTCCGTCTGACTCCCTTCATCACAATCATGGACCCCGATGTGACCTTCAAGTGAGAATCCGTCAAGGTCACCCTATAGCCTGATGCCTCCAATACCCCAAGTAAAATGATGTTCTTCCTCAGTTGAGGAACGAACCTCACATCAGCCAACTCCCGGATCATCCCGTCATTCATCCGAATCTGAATAGTACTAATACCACCAATAGGGCATCTGTGATCATTACCCATGAGAACAGCATCCCCTCTTTCCAACTCCTGAAAGCTGGAGAACCAATCTCTTCTAGGGCATATGTGGTAAGTAGCACCAGAATCCAACATTCACTCGGTGGAGTCGGCAACATCAACTGACGGAAGAGATGGGCACGAATAGCCCAAAGAATTTGAATCTAAAACATCGCCACTAGCCTTGGCAACATTCACCTCTGAAGCTTGAATAGCTTTCCCTTTATTCTTCACGGCTTACAATTTTAGGCATTCAGCTTTCCAATGTCCATCCTCTTTACAAAAGGCACACTGATTCCTACCAACTACAGGATACCCCCCTCTAGACTGTGACCTTCTTCCACGGTTTGAACTTCTAGCTCTTGCAACCAATGCCCCCGCAACCGGCTCGATGGAAGTCTCCTTGTCCTTCTTTCGAAGTTGATAGTTCACAAGGGCTGCGGTGACCTCACTATACGAAAGAGATGCCTTCCCATTAATAAGAGTGAGGACGAAGGTCTCATATTCCTCGTCGGGCAAGGAACTCAATAACAACAATGCCTTGTCTTCATGTTCAACTATAACATCCACATTCGCCAAATCTGTAAGTAGCTTCGTGTAGTGGTTCATGTGATCACTAATAGATGTCCCCTTCTTCAATTGGAAGCGATAAAGCCTCCTCTTCAAATGCAAACGATTTTTGATGCTCTTCGTCAAATATTTGCCCTCTAGGACCTCCCAAATCTTCTTTGCCGAAGTTTTATTCATCACATCATATTTTAGATCTTGGGTAAGGCAATATCTAATCACACCACACGCCGTTCTATTCATTTTATTCCAAACCTTTTCATCAACGTCGGCCGGTTTCCCGTCCAACTCCAATGTATCTTCCAAATTTTGCGCATTTAGCGCATCCATGACTTTGCATCGCCAAAGTCCAAAATTATTTATGCTGTTAAACTTTTCCACATCTATTTTCATAGAATGTATATTCAAACTTTGGAC